>VSMD01066065.1:1829-23240 GCA_008750895.1 Mirza zaza
ACCCTGCTTCTTCCCATGGGCCCTGCTTCTTCCCATGGGCCCTGCCTCTACCCAGGGAGCCCTGCTTCTTCCCAGGGGCCCTGCTTCTTCCCAGGAGCCCTGCTTCTTCCCAGGAGCCCTGCTTCTTCCCATGGACCCTGCTTCTTCCCATGGGCCTTGCTTCTTCCCTGGTGGCCCTGCTTCTTCCCATGTGTCCTGCTTCTTTCCATGGGCCCTCCTTCTTCCCATGGGCCCTGCTTCTTCCCATGGGCCTTGCTTCTTCCCAGGGGGCCCGGCTTCTTTCCATGGGCTCTCTTTCTTCCCATTGGCCCTGCTTCTTCCCATGGGCCTTGCTTCTTCCCAGGGGGCCCTGCTTCTTCCCAAGGGGCCTCCTTCTTCCCAGGGGCCCTGCTTCTTTCAAGGGTCCCTGCTTCTTCCCATGTGCCCTGCTTCTTCCCATGGGCCCTGCTTCTTCCCAGGGGGCCTACTTCTTCCCAGGGGGCCCTGCTTCTTTCCAGGAACCCTGCTTCTTCCCAGGGGGCCCTGCTTCTTCCCAGGAACCCTGCTTCTTCCCAGGGGGCCCTGCTTCTTCCCAGGGCCCCTGCTTCTTCCCATGGGCCCTGCTTCTTTCCATGGGCCCTGCTTCTTCCCAGGGGGCCCTGCTTCTTCCCAGGGCCCCTGCTTGTTCCCATGGGCCCTGCTTCTTCTCAGGGGGCCCTGCTTCTTCCCAGGGGCCATGCTTCTTCCCAGGGGGCCCTGCTTCTTCCCAGGGGCCATGCTTCTTCCCAGGGGGCCATGCTTCTTTCCATGCGCCCTCCTCTTCCTATGGGCCCTGCTTCTTCCCTGGGGCCCTGCCTCTTCCCATGGGCCCTGGTTCTTCCCTGGGGCCCTGCTTCTTCCCAGGGGCCATGCTTCTTCCCATGGGCCTTGCTTCTTCCCTGGTGGCCCTGCTTCTTCCCTGGGTCCCTGCTTCTTCCCATGTGCCCTGCCTCTTCCCAGGGGCCCTGCCTCTTCCAAGGGGCCCTGCTTCTTCCCAGGGGCCCTGGTGCTCACAGAGCCCCTGACAATCCTATGTGGGAAGGACGTGGAGGGGGGGACGTGAGGGGGAGGAGGGGGCCCTAGGTGATGGGTCCACTTGCTCCGTGGCAAATTCCAGACACAGATTCTCCAGAGAGGAGGGTACTTCCCACACACGGCTAAGGGACATCTAGCACGTCATCCCATGTTGGTGACGATTGTAAAGGTGTGGGGTATGACAGGAATAAAAACTCACAGGGAGTTAGGGGGATGAGTCATTATCCTATGACTTTTGTGAAACAAACACAGGAGCCTGCGTCTGCTGCTGAGGGTTCTCGTTTTGATTCAGCGGGCCAGATGAGGCGCGGCGTCCTTGCTCCCCTCCTCGGGGAGCAGTGAAACAGCCTCAGAGAAAAGGGGCTCTTGTACCTGGTGGGGGTCATCCCACACCCTCCAGCCCCAAAGCCTGTCCCGCATCAGGATGTCCGCCAGGGGGTAGGGCAGGCGGCAGTGCTGAATGCGGGAGGAGGGGCTGGAGGGCTTCGCGGAGGCCCGGCCCAGGCTGGGTGGGAGACGCACCCAGGGCTTCTGCGGACACAACCACATTCCTCACACCTTTTTGTTGTGAATAACAAAGCCTGGGCTCCTCCTTCTGAGAAGACTGGGCATTCCCATCTTCAGAGACCACGGTGTCTGCCCTCAAAGCGGGACGTGGTTGGCGGCAGTGTGCCTGGGTGTGCGCGTGCCGCCTGTGCCGGGCGAAGGGAGACAGGCGCCAGGGCGGCACCGCAGTTGAGACAGCCGCAACATTGGCACCATGCCCGACGCTTTCCCAAATTAAATTAAAGCCAAATCAGCCCATTAGGAGCCCACCTCTTTTCCATGGAGGACAGTTTCTCCCGTGGGAAGCCCTGGAGCCAGACTCCCGCACAGACCCCGGGAACCCCTCCTGCTCCTAGGCCAGCTGGGGAGAAGCCGGCAAAGCACAGGCCTGACCCCAGCCCGGAAATATCAAGCCAATTTGTCTATGGTGGGTGGGGAGACAATATTAAAGATGCCCAGGGCTTTAAGGAGTGGGGGGTGTAGGCGGCGCTGTGCGCCCAGGGCTGCCACGTGTCCATGGCGGCCGCCGGGACGGCTGGGCGCCGTGGGCTCCTCAGGATGGCCAGACCCCCGGGGCAGGGCCGCTGTGCCCGGACGTCGGCCGCACCCGAGAAGACGAGACAGAGAGGCGCCGACAGCCCCAGCACCACCTGGCTCCTCACAGCCCCGCTGGCCTGCTGCTGCGGACAGCCCTGCTCGTGCTCGCCGCCCGCGCCCCGGCACGCGCCTTCCTGCGTCTCCAGAGCGCCTTGGCCCCGCCGTTCTGCCCACCCCGCTCCGCAAGCCGAGAGCTTTTGTCTGGTTTTGGCTTCTCGCTGTTGGAAGGAAGACTGCGGCGAGCCCTGGACGGCAACAAGTCTGTCCACAGCAGGACGTGCTCCAGTCTAACTCGCCTAGGGATTAGGGAATGGGGCCTCTGGGGGGATGGCGATCAAAGTGGCCAACTGTCCTTTAGGACTTTCATTGTTTGTTCTCACATTCTGAGAAAATGCGGTCTTGTCTCAGATTCTGCAGGTGTGGTAGGAGATAATAGTTAGTACTTACTGTACTTACCGCCTCGCTACGAGTGTCGCCTATAGCCGACAGCCACAGAGGAACGCACACAGCAACTTTAGCCGACGGCCGGGATATGACTTTTCTAATTTTTCATTTATCAAAATAGAATTGTGAACATTTAAACATAACGTCATGAAAACATATATGTATATGGTGCCTGTTCTGATTTACATTACAAGGAAAGCTGCCTGTAAAGTAAAACAAGCTCTCAGTGCTTTCAAGCTTTCCTCGTCGCACAAGAGCAACACGGAGGCGTCGTCAGTGCGCAGCGCAGACCACCGCGCGGACTGGGGGTGCCGGGGTGGGCGAGGCATCGCGGCCGTGAGCGCCGCACCGAAGTGGTTAACATCTGTGAAATAACACAAACTTGGCAACCTTATGTTGATTTCACACCATTTAACCACTGTTTGCTTTTTCATTCTTTCCTTCTCCCTCCCTCCTTCCTTTCCTTCTTCCATTCTTTTTATTATTTTTTGACATTTTGACATTATGTTCATCAGTAAAAAACATTCTCTCCAGCTTAAATAGCCCAAGAAATAAGAATACTTGAGTTCTGATTAAGTTCTGTCTCTTACTCATTTATAAAATAAAAATGACACGGCTCCTCTTGGGGGTGTTATGCACATGAGACAAGCAGGATGGCTCCTATGGCAGGAATAAAAATGCTTGTACCTACGTAATAGGCTGGCATGATTCACGTCTGATGAGTTCACCCTTTGATTTAGGTTCCAGGTACGATCAGCTCTCTCGTGTACATTGTCCAATTAGTGGGAGGGGCCTCCTTGCTGGCAGGGTGTGCTGGCTTCTCACTCTGGGCTTTCCAGGGTTGTCATGGAGACTATCAAAGCAGATACCTTAAACTGGCTAAAGTGTCTTTTAAAGATGGGAAGCTCAACTGGGGGGAGCCCAGATTATAAACCAGGGCTATGAGGACCTGAAGAAGATAATCCGCAAATCCCAGACTCCCATGAAGCTGGTGTCTAACGAACACTGCAGTAGCCAACATGCCTCCACATGGCTCACGGGAGAGAGAAGTCCTGAACTCCCTGGCCCAACTCTATGCATCTAACTGCACCCGGAAGCCAGGCACGGGCTACCTGCTGTGTTCCCAAGGCGCTCAGCCTAAGCCAGGACAGCGTAAGTCAAGTGAGGCAGGGATTAGTGAGAAGTCTGTACCCTCTTTGGGGCGCAGCCTTGGAAGAATGAATTTCATCAGAATTTCCTGGTCCACCCGGAGCCAGTGTGGTGGGTAAGGCTGGCCCTGAAGTAGACCCAATAAGCACTTGTAGGGGCAGCACGGGAAGGGCTCTGGAGGGACCCGAGTGTCTCCTTTGCCACACTAGACACAAATCTGTTGATCAGACCAGCAAACCAGGCTCTTTTAGATTGCGTCCTTCCTGGTAAAATTAATGGTTAAGACCCTTTTTTGAGTTTCTATTATGAGTCAGGCACTGTGATTTACATATATTCTTTCATTCGATTTGGTAAGTAATGTCTATCATATCACTTACCACATTTCTTAGGTGGTAAGTAATATGATATCTAATTTGTAGGTGAGGAAAGGGAGGCCCACACATAGCTGCTGGCAGAGCTGGGATTTGGACCCAGGTGTATGTGGCTCTAAAGATGAAAAGAATGTCACAAAGAACCAAGAAACAGTCCCTCAGCATTTAGTCCATAGCATTTCTTTCTTACAGACTTCTCCGTTTGGGGAAGTCATTATGCAAAGGATGGAGAAGAGACAATGACCCTGTGGTAGCACCAGCCAGTCAGCAAGGTTGCTGTGGCAGCCTGTGCCCGTGGCCAGCAACGAGTGCCCCCTGGGCCGCCCACCGCGGCGGTGGAGAAGGTGCTTCCTCACGGGAAGCCGAGAAGGGACATACGCGAGTGCAGCGCAGAGACGGCCGGACGCCTCCAGCATCCTCCCGCTTTCTTCCTTTTAAGAGTGGAAACGCCCAGAATCTCACTAGATCATGTGCGTTCTCACGCAGAGACTGCATTTCCCAGCCTCCTTTGCTGCTGAACCATGTGACCAAGGCTGGGCCTGTGGAAAAGGAAAATTACCGGGTAGATAATACTTAGTATGGGATGGGAGGTGGTAGGGCTAGTTTGAGTGGAAACTTTATGTTAAAAACAAAATGTTCTGCAAGACAATGTAGCTAATCAGCAACTTACAAGAGGATGTAGCTAATGGCAAATCTCTGGCTTCTGGCTGGCCGGCTTTGCAGTGCAGGGGCCAGCCCAAGGGGTATAAAACCCCCAGACTGAGTACTCAGCCCGTGATCCGCTGGTTTGTAACAGGCCAATGAGATGAGAGAGGAGGTGACGTGTGTCTTAGAGAAGCGGGAGACAGCCCACTACTTTCTCCTCCATCCTAGGAAGTCGGAGTAGTTGCCTGGAACCCAGAAATGGAAGCCACGTGTTGAAAGTAGCAGAGCTGTGGCACCAGCCCAGGCTGTATGCCTATGTCATCGTGTATTTGAGGGAGATAAACATATTTCAGCCTCTGTATTTTTAGGTCTTTGTTACAGCTATTCAGCCCATATCCTAACTCCCAGAGTCCGACAGTGAAAGGTGACCTGAAATGGATCATTAATAAGAGAGGTTTTCACTGCTTCCCCGGCTCCCCCCATCATTAAAACACTGACTGGACCCCAGGCAAAGGGCCTCCCTTTCACAGCCCAGTTAGTCAGGGCCAGCTGGAGTCACTAAATGCAGCCCGGAAGGAAGAGCTCAAGCAGATTGCAGAAGCAACGGGGGCATGGCTCTGACCACTGGGCGCTGACAACCAGGGTGCTTGTTTGACTCTCATTCAAAAGTTAAAAGCCAATCTTCTTTCATTTGTATCTTAAATAATCACTGGGAAGAAATTGTATGCATCTAGGACATACTGGAATAAATAATAAATGGGCTTTCTTCATTTGATCTAGAGAACACAAGAAGGCAGAAAAAAGAAACATGTGAAGAAAAACACAAAACTATTTCTCTTGAAATGCAAATGGAACACCTATGGCCAAGGAGAAGCAGCCCGCACAGGGGTCTGGAAGGCCAGGCCTCGGCCCGGCTCAGAGCCTCAGGAAAAGTGTGCGGAAGGCGGGAGGGAGGCCCTCAAGTCCCTCAAGTCCCTCCCACTTCAGCCCCACTGGAGTCTGGGGCAGCTTTTGTTCCCAAAGCTGACTGCAACAGCATCTCCCATCCTGCAGGCTCTTCTGCGGTGGCGTTGGCTTCTCTCCCCAGGAGGTTTGGGGAAACCAAATTCCTTCCCTCGCATCTCGCCTGGCCATAGTGACCAGCTGGCAGCCAATCAAATGCTGTGGAAGTGATGACACATGGCTCCCAAAGCCAAGGTTAAGGAGGCCATGTAGCTTCGACCTCCAGGCTCCTGGTGGCAATCATGCTGTGAGAAGCCCAAGCGCCGGGACGGGCCACATGCAGGCTCTCTGGTGGACAGTTCCGGTGGGCTCAGCCTCACGCAAGAGAGAGGCCTCGTGCAACAGTTCCAGCCCCAGCCATTGGAGCCTTCCCAGCTGAGGCCTAGGAGTCCTGAAGAAGTGGAAGCCCCCCTCACTTCTCCCAGCAGTGTCCTTGACCCGCAGAACCTGTGAGTGTGAGTTATTTTACACCACTAAGTTTGGGGTGGTTTGTTACACTACAGTAATAACTGGAGCACAGTTTTAGGGTGAAGTGAAAAGCACATTTTGAAAAACATGCCTTGAGTTATTGGTCATCTGGAAATTTCCTGGTTAATTGCTGGGGTGGAAAGATCATCCCACACTAGGGGCTTGGTGGATGGAAGGAAAGTGTCAAGCGGCAATAGCAAAAGGACCTCTTGGGGCGAGCTCACCGCAGCGCGGCGGAGCAGGCAGAGCGTGCTTCCCGAGCCCTCAGCCCGGGCAGTCTTGGGAGGCAGAGCACCGGGACCAGGCACGGGGCCCAGGGGGATGCGGGGGCAGCCTGATGTCCAGGGCTTTGAGAACCATGTATACATACTCTTTAAAACCCGCTCGTTCTCACCCACGATGACCCCACACGTCTTTGCCTACCCTCCAGGGCTCCCGGTCGGGAGAGTTGGGGACGCCAGCCCTGTGAGTCAAGGGCGAAAGGGCAGGCTCGCAGGGGCTGTCTGAGCAGTTTCCCCACAAGACACTGGGAGCTGCCTCTGCAGTCCAGGCTTCCAGATCCAGAAGGGCTGCCGCCGGGTACAGGGGCGTGCAGGGAGTGCCCGGTCGCCTCAGGCCTGTCACTGGCCAGGGGACCAGGGGCGTGTGACAGGGCCCTGGCTGGTTGCCTCTCACCGACCTGCTCGGGGCTTCCCAGGTGCTGCCCTTACTTCTGAGGTTAGTGAAAACCTCAACCCCCAATATTTTGTACGCTTTTTAATTCTAACTCTGTTTCATTGTCCCTAGGATAGATTCACATCGTCGGATAGGCAAATCCTCCAGTGGAGAAAGCAGAAATTAGGGCATGCTAAATTCCCTGGGGCAGCAGTGCACAATAAAAAGCTTCGTTCTGTTGTTGTTTTATCTAATAATTAGCTTAGAATTTGACTCCTTTTGATATTTTAGTTTTTATTTAATAAGCGACACACTCATGTGGTTCCTAAGTTAAAACAAGTTCTCGGTGAGTTTGCCCCTCCTCTCCTCTAGCCAGGTTCCACTTTCATCAGCCTCCTGCGAATCCCTCCCGCTTTCGGTATGCAAATGCAGGCAAATGCAGTCACATTTCCTTCGCTACCCCTTCACACAAAGGGTAGCATTTTCTGCCTTTGTTTCCAAGGGAGCATTGAACCAGAAACTTCAGGCTGCTATTAACATAATGTCACTCTTTCTGGTAATGTGATTGTGACACTTAATTGTATGTGTCACCCCACTGGACTGTGGTGTGCAGTTGTTTGATCAGACAACAGTCGAGGTGCTGCTGGGAAGGTGTTTCGTAGAGGAGACTGACATTTCCATCCGTGGCTGCTAGGTAACTAGGCGGGCCTCCCTCAATCCGTGAAGGCCGCGCAGGCAGAGCCAGAGGTTTCCCGCGGAAGAAGGCACTGCCTCCAGGACGCCACACAGAAATCCTGCCTGGGGTTCCGGCTGCCGGCCTGCCCTGCAACTCCAGATCTTCGACTGCAAAGTCAGTTCCTGCTGGGCTGCCTCGCGGGGTTTGGACTTACCAGGCCCACAGTCATGGAGCCCGTTCCTTAAAGCGAATCTCTCTCTGTAAATATACACACACGCCTCCTGCTGGTTCTGCTTCTCTGGAGAACCCTGACTAGGACAGCTTCTACATCTTTATCCTTAGGAGATGTCTGCTGAAGAATTTACGGGTGAATTGTCATGATGCCTGTAACTACCTTTCAGCTGGTTCATTGAGAAAGAGAGAGAGGGAAGGAATTATGGTGCGACATGAAACACTAAATCCAGGTGGCCTGTGCACGGTTCACTGTACCAGTCTCTGGACTTTTCAGTGTGTGGAAACATGTTCCTGACAAGGACTTGGGAGACATCACTTCCCCAGCTGTGTTTCCACGTGGGGTCTTGTGTGGGAGGGAGGGGCGGGCACTGTTGATGTGTCGCACACATGCATCCTGTGACCCCGACACAAGCAGCATGAGCAGGCTGGGGTGGAAAGAGACATAATGTTCCAGAAAAGTCCTGGGTCTGCTGATGTTGGTGAGGAAGTGGCAGGTGGCAGCTCATCTCCCAGGCTGCTGTGGCCCTGCCGGGAGGCCCCAGGAAGCACAGTTGAAAGGGGGACCAGGCTGGACTTTGTCCCTCTCCTATTAGACCAAAGTCACCAAGCTCAAGGGAGAGGTTGGGGTCATGACCTCTCTGGTGTGCCCATCCAGCCACCTGCCAGTCTCTCCCACACCTGTCTTCTTTCTTTTCCCCTGACGCAGGCTCACACCCCTCAGCCTGCAGAGGGAAGTAGGGGTGGGGGAAGGAGACCTGGGGAGGGGCTGGGGATGTGCCTGGGGAGGGGCCGAGGGGCTGCTCCGTGCGGGGAGGTGGGCAGCGTGGGCCGTGCTCTGGCCACACGGCGTGTCGGTGCTTTGTGGAGGGCCTTCCTCCCTGGCCGGGCGCTGACACACCAGGGAGAGCTTCCTCTCGAGGCTCGGCATGGAAGGGCAAGGGTGAGGGCAACTAGAAAACTCTTCGCCGAGTGTGAATGTGAGGCCTGAAGCAGTGTGGCTGCTCGCACACAGCGGGGCACAGCGGAACACGCGTGGGCTGGCCTGTGCCTGTCCGCTGTAGAGTGCCGAGTCCCGGCTGGCCTCGGCGCCCGTCTGCCGCGGCCTTCTGCAGCACGCCGCCCTGCTGCGGGGCACCGGGCAAACGGCTGCACCTTCTTGTGCCTCGGTTTCCTTATCTGGAAAGCGGTAATGGCACTTTTGCCTGGCCTAGGATTATTCTGAGGTATGTTTGTAAAGCCCCGCTTCTAAGCATCCAGTAGATGTTACCATTTGTTTACAAGCATAAAACATTTTGTGTCTGGAAAATTGTTACTCTTAAAATAAATAGGGTTGGGGTCTGGCTCTGCCAAGAGACAGCAACCTTTGTTTTTAGATGCTCGTGAAAGTCAGACAGGAATGGTTCGAGTGAAGCATGGAAATTTTGTTTAACCAGATACCGATTTCTAACTGACAAAATGTGGAAATTTCGTTTAACCAGATACTGATTTCTAACTGACAACAGAGATGGAATGACACTCTAGCCCACGGATTTTGCTGACCGGAGTGCGTAGCCTGGTGGCTGATATGGAAAACCTCAAGCGCTCGGCCACTTTCTGCCATGACCATGTTGGACAGAGCAGTTCTCTCTGTGAGGATCAAACACCAAATTTCCACCTGCACCTGCTCCTGGTTACAGAGTTTCCTTGAGCCGTCTACTTTACATGCTATTTGACTACTTCGAGCAGCTTCAATTGGAAAAATTAACCCAGTGTCTTTCTCTAAAAAAGCCAGTCCCTTGTCTGTCGCCATACCTGTGTGGTCTGTCTTCTGTGCTCATTCTGGTGGCTAGGTCAGGTGAGTCTTCACAGGAAAACAGGTAAAAGAAGCGTATTAATATTTCCAGAGATGAGATGAAAACCTGAATAGTGGTGATCAACTGAAATTGGTGTGACGGTTTCCTCAATGGGATTAGAAGAAGGCACCCTTAGCAGCCTCTTTAAAAGAACCTTAACAAGACGTAGTCTGAGAGTAGAAAAGACGCAGATCGCTTTCCTCTGCTCTCACACCCACAACAATCAACAAGGGAGACTTCTCTGACCAGATACAGGGCTTTCCCCAAGTAAGCAGTTCTGTAGCGGGTACCAGCTAGGTGTCCTCAAATTAAATTCTGATAGCATCTACCTGGACACGGCACAGGTCCCACAGGGCGGGGCTCAGTCCACGAGACTCCCCGCGTCAGACAGCAGGCACAAGCCCGGGCCTCCGGAACTTCCCGCTGACCACTTCCAGCTGGGGTTCTCACGGCCTTCTCCCTGGGTTTGGGGACTCAGGCAAACACTCACGTCGCTTGTTTATGGAAATGGATGTTATGAAGGGTGCAGGTGCAGAGGCGTGTGCGGCGTGGCGGGCGCGGAGCTCCCCGCCTCCCCAGCCCCACCGCGCTTCAGGACCCGACACGTGGCAGCTGCCCAGACCTTTCCGGACCCTGTCCTTTGGGTTTTTGTGAAGACTCCATTACACAGGTATCATTGACTAAACCACAGGCCATTGTGGTCAGCTTAACCTTCAGCTATTCTCCCCTCCCTAGAAGTTAGGGGTGGGGCTGGAAGTCCCAGCCCTCTAATCCTGTCTTGGTCTTTTTGGTGCCCAGCCCCCATCCTGAAGCTTCTTAGAGGCTTCCAGTCATCAGGCAATCATTAACATGTAAAAAATTCACTTTGGAGATTCTAAATATTTTAGGAGTTGTATGCCAGGAAATGGGGTCAAAGACTAAAAACCATATTTCTCAATTATCACACATAGATATCCCAGCTATAAGCCACCGAGGTTATGGAGTTTTGTTATAGCAGTGCAAACTGACTAAGGCAGAGAGTGGGGCCCAGGCAGCAGGTGTGCTGCTGTAACGAACACCAGAAGTGTATAAGTGGCTTTTGAGCTGGGTGATGGGTAGAGGCTGAAAGAGTTCGGAGGTGCACACTAGAAAAAGCCTAGATTGCCATCAGTGGGCCTGTCAGAGTGTTTCTGGTGAGGGTTCAGAGGGTGGGAGCTGCAGAGAAATTCTCCATCATCTCAGGGAATACCCACGTGGTCCTAACAGAATGCTGGTAGAAATGTGGACAGGAGAGGCCATTCTGATGAGGTTTCAGATGGAAATGAGGAGCATGTTATTAGATAATGGAGAAAAATCCATTCTTGTTATTAATATAAAGTGGCAAAGAACTTGGATGAATCGTGTTTGTGTTCTAGTGTTCTGTGGAAGGTGGAACTTATGAGCAATGAAATTGGACGTTTGGCAGAGGAAATTTTAAAGGAAAGTGTTGAAGGTGTGGTTTGGCTTCTCTTGACTGACTACAGCAATAAGCAAGGAGAGAGAGATGATTAAGTTTAGAATTGTTAATCAAAAAGGAAGCAGAACTTGAAAATGTAGAAAATTTTCAGCCTATCATTATTGGAATAAATGAAAAAGTCTCTTTGGGAGAGAACAAAAATGTGGCCAGGAGACTGTCTGGCAAGGAGATTAGTGTGGATGCCATCGAGAGAGCGGGTGCAGGCCTGGAGCCACCACGGGCAGGGCCACCCTGTCAAGGAAGGGAGGACTTCCACCTCAGTGGCCCAGAGCATCAAGCCAAGGAGAGTTAAGAAGATCTCCAGTCTTACCATGCAATGTTGTTTGCTCTTGGGCTTCAGACTTACTCTGAACCTATTTCCCCTTTGGAAATGGGACCGCACAGACCTGCAGACACTCCTCCCTGGTTAAAGCCATCAGGCTTTCTTCCCTAAGGGCGGGACAGACGGAGCTTCGGAAAGACTTGCTCCTCTGCTGATTTCAACCAACCGCCTAATGGCGCTCCTCCCTTTTGTGGTTTCAGGACAACTGGCCGGCATTCCTTCCTGGGAAGGGACCACTTACCATGGAGTGGCTCCGGCCAGTCTACAGAGGCTGCACAGAGAGGATTATTGTGTCTTTGGCTTCACCTTTTGATCAGGGGGCTGAAAACTCCATCCTCAGGTTATGCTAGCACTGCCATTTTTTTAGCATGGGTCCCATGAAGTTGCAGACGCTCAATTGTGCACATGCATGTTTCTCCTTTTGTAAATATTCATGACTCCTCCCATAGCTTGTTAAATATGTGTATTTGGCCGTGTTGTTGAGCATAAATTCCTGATCCTGTTTCCCCTCTCTGGAGGTACACGCTTCTGGCTTCTGGCTGGAATCTATGCTTCCCAGCCTGTCAGAATGGCCCCCCTGCAGGCCACAACCCTTTACGGGAAGTAAAACTCTCCTTTCCAAATTTATGAACTTTACCATTCTTCAGCTGTGTGAACTACAATGCTCACTCCCCACCAGCTGACTGAGTGGACCCCCTCGTGGCCAAAGGAATATTCAAGGGCAAAGTTGCCTGCCAGGAGGAGGGAGGTCAGATAGGCCTTATCACGCCCCCTCCCTTCTTGGAGACTCCCTTTGTAACCCATTAACAGGCCTGAGGGTATGCACGACAGACCTGCAGGCCCTCAATTTGCAACAATTGGTGGCTTATCTCTGGTAAACAGTTTATGTTAAAACATTCCAGGTCTTTAGACAAAGCTTCATGTCTTCAGCCAACTACAATCTAAAGAATCTCTAAACCCACCTATAACCTGTAAGCCCCCGGCTTCGAGATGGCCCTCCTTTTTGGGCCAAACCAATGCATGCCTCCCACTCATTGATTGATGACTTTACCTGTAACCCTTGTCTCTAAAATGTATAAAAACCAAACTGTAACCCAGCCACAGCGAGTCCACTTGCCCAAGGCCTCTTGGCAGTGGCTCCGGGTCATGGTCCTCAAATTTGGCTCAGAATAAATCTCTTTCAAATTATTTTGCAGACTTTGGCTTTTTTCCGTTGATAGCTGACAGATGGAATGAATGTATTTTATACCTGAGAAGGACATAAATTTAGGAGGGTCAGGGAACAAATGCTATAGTCTGAATATTTGTGTCTCCTCCAAATTTTATGTCAAATTCTTAACCCCTAAGGTGATAGTATTAGGAGGTGAGGCATTGGGAGCTAATTAGGTCCCGAATAGAGCCCTCATGAATGAGATTAGTGTCTTTCTAAAAGAGGCCCAAGCCCTTCGTCTACCACGTGAGGACGAAGCCAGAGAGGCTGTCTATGAACCAGGAAGTGGCCTCACCAGATGCTGGATCTGCCAGTGCCTTGATCTTGAACTTTCAGCCTCCAAATCTGTGAGAAGTAAATTTGTTGTTGCAAGCTGCCCACCTAGTATTTTGTCACAGTCGGCTGAATGGACGGATACAGCAGCTGCCCCAGGGGAAGAAGCAAGTTGGTTCCTGCCCTGGGGGAGCCTGGATGGGGCCATGCGCCCAGGAGGCAGCCCATAAACTCGGGTGGGAGGAGGGTGGCCACTGTGACCCTGGGCCCCTCTTCGCCCCTCCTGTTGGTCCTGTCTGCGCTCCTCTGGTGGCCTTGTAAGAGATGAGCACCAGCTGGGGGGAGGGGTGCTGGTCCACTCTGGGGCTGCAAGGTGCTGAGGGACAGCAGCCTCATAGAGAGAGTGGGGGCGGAGGGCTCTGCCTCCCGCAGCGGCCGGTGAGGCAGCACTTCCCTGTGCGACGCCCTGTGTGGCCGGGGCCTCTTTCTTCCTTGGTTTTGTTGCACTCAATCAATCATGAGTGGCTTTAGGCAGAGGTTGCGGAGAAAAGTCTAAACCATGAGATGTGAGATGAAAAGTGAATCCCAAAGTCTGCAGGACTGGGGCGGGCCACAAGGACTTGAGAATCCCTGGAGTAACAGCGGGGATGGGATGGAGGAGAACGGCCTGAGGCTCAGGCCCTCCAGGAGGGCGTGTCGCCCGCAGCCCACCCAGTCGTGGAGGGCAGCGGGGCGTGTCCTGGGAAAGCCCTGACTCACGGTCCGAGCAAAAGCACGGAAAGCAGCCCCTTTAAACACACACGCCCTGCTTCGTATTGTGCTGTGTCAGCGATGACAACCGGCGTGACCAGTCTCGCCAGGGGCGGCAGAAACACTCCAGGAGCCAAACATGTTTCCCGAAGTGTACCCTTTTAAAATTTGGCTTTTTAAAGAACTGTGTAACTTCTGATCCGTAGACAGACGCGTTATCCATTGCGCTACTGGCAATCCCGCTACTGGGCATCTTTCCAAAAGATCAAATGACACTCTACAAAAAAGGCACCTGCACTCGAATGTTTATAGCGGCACAATTCACAATTGCAAAGCTGTGGAAATAGCTCAAGTGCCCATCAACACATGAGTGGGTTAATAAAATGTGGTATATGTATACCATGGAGTACTATTCAGCTTTAAGAAACAATGGTGATCTAGCACCTCTTGTATAATCCTGGATAGAGCTGGAACCCATTCTTCTAAGTGAAGTATCTCAAGAATGGGAAAACCAGCACCACATGTCCTCTCCAACAAATTGGTATTAATGGATCAACACCTAAGTGGACACATAGGAGTAACATTGGGTGTTGGGCAGGAGGGAGCGGGGAGGGGGGATGAGTGTATACAAACACAATGAGTGAGAAGTGCAGTGTCTGGGGGATGGTCATGCTTGAAGCTCTGACTCGAGGGGGGAGGGGGCATGGGCAATATACGTAACCTTAACATTTGTACCCCCATAATATGCTGAAATAAAAAAACCTATGTAACTTAGCAGGATTCAGACATGGAAAAAGTCATTGTCACCCTGCTTGTGGAGGGGCAGGGCACAGAGTTGTTTTGCCAAAGTTAATTTGGGTGGTCCGTGGAAATGAACAGTAGATTTCCTTAGGGTTGCGGGCACCCTCAAAGGCAAAGACTGAAGTCCCTTTCAACAAAACCTCCTTTGAAACTCTCTACCACCTGTCCTCTTGAGCGCTCTGGATGGAAATCTGGTGAGCACACCTGGGCCCCGTCTCAGGTGAGGAAAGGATGTGGTTCTTGTATTCATCTTCTCTTGCTGATAACAAAGTATCACAAGCTCAGTGGCATGAAGCAACACGAACATGTCATCTCACGTCTCCATGCGGCGCGAGGCTTCTCGGGCACTTTGCCTGGCATCTCGCAGGCTGAAATCGGGGCCGCTGGTCTCTGCTCCCTTTCTCGTTGTGGGCTGGGGCCACTCCCACCCTAGAGCTGCCCGTAGGTAGTTTGCAACGTGCAAACTGTCGCCTCTTTTCCCAGCCCAGCAGGAGTGCCTCTCTCACTTCTTCCTGTGCAGTCAGTTGGGGCCAATTGTGTGCTTTGAAGGCCTCACAGGATTGAGCTGGAACCAGCGAGGACCACAGAGGGCGCCACAGTGACGGGTGGCGTGCTCTCAGACTGCACAGATTAGCGCTGGGGTGGGAGCCTCGGGCCGTCTCAGCACCCTGCCTACCCAGGTGTCGGCGGGGTCAGGCCCAGAACGGGTTAGTGGCCAGAGTCCCCCAGGTGTGCTGGGTGTGAGACCTTTTTGCCCAGGGTTACTGGGTTCAGTTGTTTGTGCCTCAGAACATCAAATTGCCTTTTCACATTTTTTAAAATCTTACAGAATGTGGACAAATTAGAGATTTTTCTGTGCTCAGAAAAAATTCCAAATTTCTACACCTTGCCTGGCCCTCTGTTCATGTGGGGGTTTGCTGTGTTCTCTAGAGTATGTGAGGGGGCGCTGGCCCGCCTCTCTCAGGGTCCTGCTCCTCCCCACCGCAGGCTGCGTACTTCCTGAGCACACGGCTCCCTCCCGGGCCCTGAATGGGCCCCTGCCGTCCCCGGGACATGCTCCTACTGGACAAGCGGGCGCTCGGTCCCCGGCAGTGGAGTAAGGAGAAAGGCCGGCCCAACATGGGTTTTAAAGACGTAAGTATTTGACATGTACCCAAATAATCTTCAGCATGAGTTTTCCTCTAGCCTCTGAACCAACACTTCATAAACACTGTATTGCTTCACTGTGATTTGTTCAGGTCGGATGGACTGCAGGTGGAGGCAGAAGTCTCTCTGGAAAGGGGATGCCCGGAGCTGTTGCCGGAGGGGCTTCATGGCAGCTTGCTTCCCGTCGTCACGGGCGACAGACCCGCATGTGCCACGCCAGCACGCCAGCTTCATCCTTGTGTGTTTGACATTTTACCTGAAGTTCATTCTTTCTATGTAGAACTATAAAGAGAACTTAATATCACATCTGAACTCGTAGGTTCCATGCACTAGTTTTACTCTTTATAATATGCTCTACAATAAACACGCTGTTCTTAGGATATAATATTTGTCCATGTTACATCTCAAGTAACTTTGGGAAATCCTACTTTGATATGAAGAATGGATGTTTCAGCAAATTTCACTAGAGAATTTATAGGTGTATAATTTTATTTCCTTTGTTATATCTAATTTTTAAATAGGGCATTTGTTCTGCAGTGTTCCAGTGAAACTTACTCCCATGGGAGAATGAGGTCGTACTGACCTTGGGGTCCTTCCCAGTCCCGGCACTTCCCACCACCACCCCCCCACCCCCGACAGAACTGGAACATGCATCTTTCAGAGATCCATATTGAGAAATTACGTCTGAAGTCCATTGTGTTCTCAAACGCAGTGCTCCGTCCCTTCCCTGAGGAAGCGGGCCTTCTGCACATGAGCTGCCAGGCCGGGATTCGGGAGTCCCACTGCCAGCCTTCGGGCAGGTCTGTGGGAGGCCTCATGCCAGGTAAGCACGGACACCCTTACCTGTCCCTTTCACTCACAGCCCTTACCTTCCCTGAGGCTGGTGCGGGTGGGCCCTACCCTCCCTTGTGCAGCAAGCCACTTGCGTGCCACGGCCCTTCTGGGTCCCCCTGAGGCTGCCCAGGCGCTGGGGGCCGAGCAGCCCCTGCCCTGTGGTGCCGACAGCCCCCAGGGGACAGGCCCGGGCGTGCCAGGACTGTGCTGGCGCAAACCCAAATCTCGCCCGGCTGCGCAGCCCTCCCCCACTCCGGGCTCCCTCTTCCAGTCCCAGGGACAAAGTTGCCAATCCGGTCAAGGTTCTGGAACCCCACCTGCTCTCTTCTTTGAGCTGAGAGTTGAATGTCACTGTGTTTGTGGCTGAGGTGAGCCCCACTCTACCTCCCAAATAGATGTCAGAGTACGATTGGATTTGTTGTTTATATACTCGAAGTTATTTGTGGGTGACTTGGGATGTCCCGAGGGACCTGCTGGGGCAGGCATTCCGCAGCGTTCTTGTGTGCAAGGAGCAGACCACATCTCCCCTCCTGGGTCTCATGGCTCCCGTGGGGAAAAGACAGCCCTCGGCCGGCGGGGCTGCACACTGCACCTGCATTTAGCTGGGCCCATGGGGGAGCTGCGCAACCCCTCTGCCTCTGCGTCCCCGCCTGGAAATGGGGAGGCAAGTGGCCCCCTCATCACACGGTGCTTGTCAGTTTTCAGTAAGGCAGCCTGCAAAGTGGAGAGCCACCTGCCTGGCTCGGCCAGTAGAGCGGCAACAAAAGTACTGGCTACTGTGCTGAGATGCAATTCCACACAACACCTAGATTTAGCCTGAAGTTTGTCGGGTCTCAGGACTTGCATTCCCAAAACAGGAGTTGCTCCTAATTCTTCTCTGCCTTGGAGACAGTTCTAGGGTATCGCCACTCTGTGGGACCACACTCAGGTCTCAGCCACCAACTGTCACTGTCTCCCTGAGTCTCCTCGGCCTCCTCAGCTTCCCTTGGGTGTTTCTCTGCACAGCAGGCAGAGCGAGCTCCCAGGCACGCGTCTGTGTTGCAGACACGCCAACGCTTTCTCACTTCGGAGAATCAAAACCCAAATTCCTTGCCACGCTGAGACGTGTCCGGGGCAGTCCACATCGCCGCCGTCTGCCTTCCTGCCCGCGCTCCGGCCACTCTGGCCATTTGGCTGCTCGGCACAGGTCTGCCTGGCCCGGCCTGGGGCTCTGGTCCTAGCCCTCCACGGAGGCCCCTGGGGACTGCTGTCCCGCCTGTTGTGGCGGAAGCCCCAGAAAACCACGGTCTCATTTGCCTCTAGAGTTCCAGCCCTAAACGTACGCCTGGCAGAATAGGGCTCTGTGAAGCATTGTGAGTGCACGCATGGATGAATTGATAACAAGTGGCTCGTTCTAGTGCCGGTAAGGACACTGTCATCAATCCTGTTGATTTAGTCAAGGTCTATGAACCGTCCAAGACGAGGCACTTCAGACTTCCTTGTTCATACACTCTCCCGTGTCTGCCTTTGGTAAAAACAGAGCCCACGACCAGCAGGAAGGGAGGCCCCTGGGCCAGACTGGCCCTCTGAGCAGCTCGGCCGCTGCGAGAGGGAGGAGCTGCCGAGGGCCGTCCTGCCCGCTGGGAGCCTCCGGCCCGCCCCGCCGGGCAGCTGGGCCTGCGCCACTGTGAGCCTTCGGAATGAGGACAGACAGCACCAGACAGTTCCATTCTAACATCCTGTTTCCCACAAAGAAGTCACAGGCTCAACATGATGGGAGTGGCCGTGCACGTGCAGAGACTGAGGGGCGCCTGCACAGGAGAGACGCGGGCAGGCCTGCCCAGAGGGGCCAGTGCCAAGCCTGCGGGCACTGTGCCCTGGGGACATTCCCGCGTCCTGCCCCGCCCCGCCCCGCCCACACAGGTCGGTTCCCACCTCACTCCACCTCCTCTCTCTGCAGTCACCTTCCCGCCAGCCTTCGGGCTGCAGCAGCGCAGCACTGGGCCACCACCCTGACCTTCCCAGCGCCCCGTCTTCCCGCGCTGCTTTCAGTGCTGCCGAGAAGACCCTTCCGTCGCTCCCGGCCGGGTCCAGGCCTCCCCCTCCCGGGCCCTGGTCCTCCATGGCCCCGGGAGTGCTCCTCCAGGGCCAGGCCAGGATCTCTGTCACTGTGTGTCACGAGGGTTGTCCTACGGCCTGCCGCCGCTGCCATCCCACGTGCTGCTGTCACTCCCCAGCCTCTGCAGGCCCTCCGCACTTGGCCTCCGAGCGGCTGCAGGACCTGCTGCCACAAGCACGCCATTCCCTGCACCCCTCACTGGCAGAGCACGTCCACTTCCTCACGTGCTTCTGGGGAGCGCCTAGACTGGACGGGCGCTCCAGTCTAGGCGCTCCCCTAGACTGCTGTCCTGGGACTGGCGCCCGGCAGGTTCTCTGTGGTAGGGCGGCTGTCAGTCCCGGCCGGTGGCTGCCTGTGCCACCACAGCCGGCACCGCTGGACGCTCTGCAGCCCGCCAGGGGCCTTTCCGCCGCCACGCTGGCCCCTCCTGGTGGCTCCTGGCGAGAAAACACCCAGACACTGCACTTGCTCTGTGATATGCTTTTACTAGAGCCACTGTTCGTTAGCAGGGAGCTCCTTGCAAGCACATCACAGCCTGAGCACTTCGTCCTGGACACTGCTGCTTCCGCCAGAGTGGCTCGCCAGGAGAAGGCCATAGTCACCAGGGTCACAGAAACCCAGTGGGTGCATTTAATCGAGAAGCGACACACTTAGGAAGGTAAATAAGGCCAAATGGAATTCTTTTCTATAAAACTCCCATTTATAATTAAAATAAAAGTGTAAGAATAGTTATAATTATATCCTGAGATATAATTAAACAAACATTCGATGTATCTCAAATAATTAGGACTGTAACACTCAAAAATTTATTTTGAATTCTTTTTTTTTTTTTTTAAGACATGGGGTCTTGCTCACTGTTACCCAGGCTACTCTTGAACTCCTGGCCTCAGGTGGTCCTCCTGCCTCAGCCTCCCAAAGTGTTGGGCTTATAGGTGTGAGCCATTGCACCTGGCCAATCCTAAATTCTTTAAGGACAGCATCATTGTACCTATGTACATAGAACCTGGTATATCATGGGTGCTCAATAAATGCTTATTAAATCTATTAATATAAGAATATAAATATATATTTATAACATAAATGTTTATACATTTATAATTATAGTTATACTATAAATATATAAATAAAAATATAAGAATACATATACTTTGACTTTTATCCATCAGTGTAACACATATTTGATTTGTAAACCTACTTCTGCACAATTCCACAGCGTACCGTTCTCTGAGTTGTTTCTAAGGACACCGCATTTGCTCTGCTGCTTGTCTTATTATTTTATCTCCCTGACTTTTCTAATTCATGTGAAGGACGGCAGCTCTGCCTCTTACTATTGCAAGACCAGGAAACGTCTTGACTGACAGTGCTTCAGCGTTCTCACTTGCTTTTCTGCCTTCTTGCTTCACAGATAATTAAAGAAAAGCCCTTAAGAAAGCACAGCAGGAACATTCTTCCTAGTCATTGCCACCGAGACTAGTTTTCCTAATCAGAGTCAACACTGACTTTTGTTAGCCATATAGGTCTTATTTATTGACACCAATTGCGTCTCTTTCTAGAGACTGGCAAACTTTATCGAATGTCACATATGCCTGAAACAACCTCCTAGTATTTAAAAACAAAACAAAGTACTTTCTTCCTTAGATTTCAAGTCACCAAAGCTTTCTTTCTTTCAAAATAACTAAAGTATTTTAGGCAGATTAGAGCATTTGTTGGAAACGCAGTTTCAAGTACATGATCCCAACACTGCCAGGACGTTGGGGACGTTGGGTCTCAGGAATCCCGATGACTGATGACAACCCTGTCTCCAGCCCAGGGCTGGACGAGAGGTGGTCAGCTTTGATTTATGAACTTATAGGAGGTCTGATGCATTGTCTTTGACTGATTTCAACCATATTTGACTTTTCTTTTTTGTCCCCTCACCTACTTATAGGGATGTGCTTAGGAGGAAAAGAAACATGTATCTTTATAATGAACTTTGGTTTGAGCACTTCTTCCTCTGCCCACCAGCTGTGTGACCTCGGCCAAGCGACTCGGCCTTTCTGCACTGCAGTTTTCAGGACTGAAGATGTTGTCAAACATTGTTATGAGAATTGAGTCGGTAATAAAAGCATCTGGCATTTGGTAAGCCCGCACAAATGGTTAGTTCCTTCCTTTTGGCAAAACGAAAGCACTTCGAAAGCACATTGATTTGTTGTTTAAACAGTACTCCCAGCACCAGTCCTGAAGCACAGGCTAATTGATGTTTGACTTGCCCCGAATGGAGACCAGCCCGACTCCGGACAGCGAGGCTGCCCGCGCCCTCGTCCCGCAGGCCGAGAGTGGGAGCACGGCGGGCGTGTGATGGCGGCTCCACCGAGGGCCAACAAGAGGACCCACCGCACAGCCTCGAGCCCTTAAGCAGTGGCAGCAAGAGTGGCGGCCTTGGGATTTGGAGCTGCCCGTGAGGGCGGGGGAAGGGGTGCCAGTGGCTGCCACGCGGTTGCGCCTGAGCTGTGCGAAGTGTCCAGCGGTCCAGACACTTGCGCCCCAGGCTGCACGCCCCTGTTCTGAGGGCCATGCCTTATTCCTGGACTTTGTCACATTTCCGTGTGTTTGGGAGAATGTCCCAGCAGTTCCTACTGTCGTTCGTGGTTGCCACTTTCCAAATATCAAAATACCAAGATCATGATTTATTTCTCTTCTCTTCTCTTCTCTTCTCTTCTCTTCTCTTCTCTTCTCTTCTCTTCTCTTCTCTTCTCTTCTCTTCTCTTCTCTTCTCTTCTCTTCTCTTCTCTTCTCTTCTCTTCTCTTCTCTTCTCTTCTCTTCTCTTCTCT
>VSMD01066066.1:0-39058 GCA_008750895.1 Mirza zaza
GCCTCGCTCACAGCAACCTCAAACTCCTGGGCTCAAGCGATCCTCCCGCCTCAGCCTCCTGAGTAGCTGGGACTACGGGTGTGCGCCACCATGCCCGGCTAATTTTTTGTATATGTATTTTTAGTTGTCCTATTAATTTCTTTCTATTTTTAGTAGAGACGGGGTCTCGCTCTTGCTCAGGCTGGTTTTGAACTCCTGACCTTGAGCAATCGGCATGCCTCGGCCTCCCAGAGTGCTAGGATTACAGGCATGAGCCACCACGCCCGCCCCCTTTTGTAATTTTTCTGAAAGTCTAAAATTATTCCAAAATAAAAAGATTTTGTAAATGAGTGGATGAGATAGACATTTTTCTTTTGTCTCTTAATTTTTTTTCAATTATTAGTAGTTGCTCACTTCAAAATTCTTCCAGAGGATCATTTTCTATGTCCCTCCATTAATACACTGCTTAGTCTTAGAAGTCTTGTGATGGTCCCCAATCTCTGGACTGACCTCTGTCTAGTAATGAACCTGGTCCTCTCTGCTTCTTTCTCTTCCGTTTCTCTCTAGATGATCTTAGTAATCAGCACCACCAATTACCCTGTGAAATGAGGCCCAAACCCTAAGAGTCATCCTTGGTTCCTCTTTTCTTCATCCTCCACATCCAATCTGTCAGCAAGTCCTGTCAGGTCTACATCCAAAATATATCCCGAGTTTAACAATTTCACTCTAGCTCTATTGCTATCACTCTAGTTTAAACTACAATGATCTCTTACCTATATGTTGTCTTCTGTGACTAACTGGTTCTTCCTTATTTTCACTCTTGCCCTGACCACAATCCATTTTCTAAAGCATCTAAGTGGGTGTTTTCACATCATTGTCAAGGTGACTTCTTATCATTAAAAGTAAATCGCTATAATATTCCCATGGTTAGAATCCTCCAATGACTTCTCATTGCCACTTTGGGTAAAATCCAAACTCCTTACAGTAGCCTACAAAGCCCTCATGATCTGGCTTCTAACTTTCTCTTCCAGTTCCCTTTATGCCCTCATAAACTCAATCAGTGTGCTCTAGGCAAGCCGAGCAGTTCCCTCTGTCAGGAGATTCTTGATCCCAGGTCTTTCTACAGCTGGCTCCTTTCCTCCACTCAGGCCTCCATCAACATCACCAACTCAGTGCTGCCTTCTCTGACCACTGGCCTAATATGGGCCCACTTCCTTACCAGTCACTATCATATCACCCTGTATTTCCTTCACAGTACTTGTCACAATTTTGCTTATTTAATAAATAAAATAAAAAAATAATGTTTTGTTTGTTTACTTGATTATTACACATCTTCCTCATTAGAGTACAGACTCTATAAGGGCTTATGTGTCCATCTTATTTCTCAATCTTCAGGATGGCACAGGACCAAGTAAATAGTAGATATCTATTAAGCATTTCATGAATAAATGAATTAATTACAGACAAAGAAGATATTTTTCAATCCCCCCAAAACTACAGTAGTTCTACAAACCAGGTCAGGGTCAAGCTCTGAAATATTATATTGAAAAAAGTAGGCTTGAATAAAATTATACAGGAAATTATATATATAATATATAATTTAATTATATAATATAAATTATTATATAAGAAATTTAAATTCATTATTCTAACTATGTATCTTTAACTTACACCTCTTTTTAACCATTTCATCTCCAAAAATAAAAATGTTTGACCCTTAGAATTAAAGTATATAATCTTCCTTCACAGAACGCTATCTTTTCTGAATCAAACCATGTACTTTCAAAATCTTTCTTGAAAACTTCCTACTTTATACCCTCACTGTAGTCTCTCTCTATTTTTTTTTTTTTTTGAGACAGAGTCTCACTTCGTTGCCTGGGCTACAGTGCCGTGGTATCAGCCTACCTCACAGCAACCTCAAACTCCTGGGCTCAAGCCATCCTCCTGCCTTGCCCTCCCAGAGTGCTAGGATTACAGGCGTGGGCCACCATGCCCAGCATGTAGTCTCTTCATACTTCTATCATGAAAGCTATTATATTTTACAGAACATAAATGTTTATATTTATTCATTCATCAGTCATTTCTTGAATACATACTATTGGTACTCAGTACCATAGTTTTCGCTTAAGAAGCAATTCCTAGCCTCAACTAGGAAATAGATAATTTAATATATAATTTTATGTAATAGGAAATAAATAATTAATATTAGAACAATCAATTATTGCCCTAATAGAAAAGGGAGATGCATTTCCTTTATAACTTGAATATATTTTTCAGTTGTCTGGAATAAGACCTAAAATATTTATACAATTAACCCTCAAATAATGAATAGCAACAAAAGTAGAATTTTTAAAATGCATATTATGAACCATGACATGTTTGTTTCCTTGAGCATAGAAAATTAAAATCTCAGTTTCTAAATTTCTTTCTTTTCTAGAACTGGGACTCAGCAGGTGGTCTTAGAAGGAATGATTTCATAATAATTTCTTTCAACATTTTCAAAACAAGAAATATAAAAAATTGAACTCACTCCTTTTTTTTTAATTTCACTGGTCATCTGTCAAAAGCAAACAAATAAGACATAATTAAGGAGAAATTATTTAAATTGATTTAATTTTTTAAAGTAAAAATATACTTTAAAATGTAATTATTATTCTTTTTTTAAATATTAGTTATATTGAGATTGACTTAATTAATAATTAAAACTGTATAAGGAAAAATTTTTTAAAGAGAAAACATAAACTTACAGTTGGAGGATAACTGGGCTCTGGTAATGGAGGTGTTCTTTTACCCAATGTCCTGTCTAAGTTTATTTTGGCTCCATCAATTCTGAAATTTATAGTTAGAAAAATGGATGATTCTTTTGAAGATAACATTAGCGTATATTATTAAAACATTAAAAGTTGAACATGTGGCCGGGCGCGGTGGCTCAAGCCTGTAATCCTAGCACTCTGGGAGGCCGAGGTGGGGGATCGTTTGAGCTCAGGAGTTCGAGACCAACCTGAGCAAGAGCGAGACCCCATCTCTACTATAAATAGAAAGAAATTAATTGGCCAACTAATATATAGAGAAAAAATTAGCCGGGCATGTGGCGCATGCCTGTAGTCCCAGCTACTCGGGAGGCTGAGGCAGGAGGATTGCTTGAGCCCAGGAGTTTGAGGTTGCTGTGAGCTAGGCTGATGCCACGGCACTCACTCTAGCCTGGGCAACAAAGCGAGACTCTGTCTCAAAAAAAAAAAAAAAAAAAAGTTGAACATGTTTCCAACTATACTAGAAGAGATATTCAAGAGTAATCTTACTGAATTTTCTATGAGAAACAAATGCCAACAGACATTATCAATGAGACCTTGATATTTTTTTAATTTTTAAATTAATTTATTTCTTTAGAGATAGACTCAGTCACCCAAGCTGGAGTGCAGTGGTGTGATCAGAGGTCCTTGTAGCCTCAAATTCCTGGGCTCCAGTGATCCTCCTGCTTTAGCCTCCCAAAGCACTGGGATTACAGGTGTGAGCCATCTCGCCTGGCCTTATTTTTAAATTATTCATGTGTAATATAAAAGGGTGAGACTAAAAATAAAAACCAATTTTTTTCAGTTATAACTTACTGACACTTTAAAAATTAATCCTGATGTATAGTGGGCCTTGATATGTATTACCTCTGTCCAATACCACGCTGTCAGAGAAGACTCTCCTCAGCCCTATATTAGGTAGCACCTCCTTCACTGCCCTTCACTAGCCCTTTTATCCTCACTTATCTTGCTTCACAGCACTTACCATCATTTGATACAGTACATTTTGTAGACTGTTTTATTAGTTTCTATTATTCTCAATGCCTAGAATAGTAATGGCAGATGGTAGGTGCTCAATAAACAGTTTTACCTTCAAAACGTTTTATGGATTTTTACATCCATAAAATATAATTTTCTCTTTAAATTAAGTTATATAATCTATTGTATAACTCATTCATCTGTCATCAAATATTTATTGAATGTACATTATGCAAGTCACAATACTAGCTGCTATTAAAACATAGCAGCAACAAATCTCAAGGAATTTATAAACTGATTGTGTAGAAAGAAAAAAACAGAGTGCCATATTGGGCACCCTGGTAGTTCAGAGGAGGGACAAGTTCACTTCCACCTGGGACTAACTGTGAAGTACATACATACATGTTAGCATTTGTGACAAGCTTTAAATGAAAAAGAGGATTTCAGGGGAAAATGTGGTTTTCCTGGGATTTGAAAAAACAAAAATCTTAAAAAATTGGAAGGCAGCTGGGCGCGGTGGCTGATGCCTGTAATCCTAGCACTCTGGGAGGCTGAGCCAGGCGGATTGCTCAAGGTCAGGAGTTCGAAACCAGCCTGAGCAAGAGCAAGACCCTGTCTCTATTATAAATAGAAAGAAAATAATTGACCAACTAATATATACAGAAAAAATTAGCCGGGCGTGGTGGCTCATGCCTGTAGTCCCAGCTACTCAGGAGGCTGAGGCAGGAGGATTGCTTGAGCCCAGGAGTTTGAGGTTGCTGTGAGCTAGGCTGACACCACGGCACTCACTCTAGCCTGGGCAACAAAGCGAGACTCTGTCTCAAAAAAAAAAAAAAAAAAAAAAAAATTGGAAGGCAAGGAAAGAGTCAAAGTGAAAAATGGGGAGCAGGGATTGTCCAGTCTGCCCAAAGGTTACAGGACCAGCTGGACATATGTTTGGGGGAGTGAGCTGAAACATCCAGCTAAGGGCGTCATAGCTTTTTTATTCAATAGAGAAGTCAATAGACAGTCACTGAGAGTTCATTTGCATGGAAACATTTTTAGGAAAACAAATCAAATAGTTTATAAAGGCTAAATAGACCGGGAGTGATGGCCAAAGAAGAAGTATACAAGGAAAAGTAAAGAGACCTCAGAAAGAAGATTGGAGGATGCCAAATGGGATAGGAATGGAGAAAAACAATTGAAGAAGCAAAGGAGATACCATCAGAGACGTAAGAGGAGAACCAAAAGGAATTTCAAGGAAAAGGTGGCCACTGGAGCCATAAATACACTGGTAATCTGCATATAGACATGGACTGTGTTTGTTTTGCTCACTGCTCTATCCACACTACTTAGATACTCTCCATCAAGGTATAGGAGCTCAATAAATATCTTTTAAAGGAATGATCATAATAGTAATTTGGAGAGGATCTCAGATGTCTAGTTCATACCTTTACCTGATACATGAATGCTCTCAACAATATCAGTTTTACCATGGTACTTTGGGCAGAGGGTTGGGGAAAATGGCAATCACTACTTTCTGAGGTAACCCAATTTACTGTCCACTAACTCATATTCTTAAGAATACATTTCTTATATTGAGCTGCATCCTTGTAAACTTCTATTCTCTGGAGCTACATAGAAAAAGTCATATTCTTCTTCCACATTACCCTTCCAAAATCTAGGAAACCCATCCAGTTCCTTCAACTATTCCTATCAATAAGAGTTACTATTTATGGTGAGCTTATTATGTTCTAGGCATAAACATTCATGGATCTTATTTAACCCTCACCACAATCCTAAGAGTTAAGCACTATTTTATCTCCATCTTACATATAGGAAGATGAAGATAAGTAAAATCACATCACTTCTCAAATTCACATGACTAATAAGCTGCAGAGATGGGATATGAACTCAGGCCTGACTGATGCCAGAGCCTATACTCTCACCAAGGAAGTTTATGCAATTTCAAATTTCCTCACTCTCCTCTTCCTATGGTTTGAATATGTCCCCCAAGTGCATGTGTTGGAAATTTAATCCCTCTGTCCTCATGAATGGATTGATGAGGGCTCTGTTTTAATGACTGGATTAATGTCACTATCACAAGAGTGGGTTCATTATAAAAGCGAGCTCTCTCTCTGTCTCTCTCACCCTCTCACCCTCTGCCATGATGCCCTCTGCCATGTTATGACATAGCAAGAAGGCCCTCACTAGATGCCAGCACCATGCTCTTGGACTTCTTAAGTTCCAGAACTATAAGCTAACTAAACCTCTATTCTTTATAAATTACCTAGGCTATGGTATTCAGTTATAGCAACAGAAAACAGATTATGACACCTCTGTATCTATTTTGGTCTATCAATGTCTCTCTTAAAGTGTGGTCCCAGAATTCCAGATGTTGTTGGGCCAGTACAGAGTGAAAATCTTTTCTCCTATATTGTAGACATTCTACATTTACTAAAGTAGCCTAAAACTGAATTAGCATTTTTTTAAGTAGCCTCATTTCCCTGTTGAATCTTACTGAGCCTGTGCTAAACTAAAATTCCTAAGACTTTTCCACATGGAGTAGAAAAAATATGCCCGAAATATCCTCCTCCTTCTTTTCTTTGTTTTTTTTCTTTGTTTTTTTTTTTTTGAGACAGAGTTTCACTTTGTTGCCCAGGCTAGAGTGAGTGCCATGGTGTCAGCCTAGCTCACAGCAACCTCAAACTCCTGGGCTCAAGCAATCCTGCTGCCTCAGCCTCCCAAGTAGCTGGGACTACAAGCATGAGCCACCATGCCCGGCTAATTTTTTCTATATATATTAGTTGGCCAATTAATTTCTTTCTATTTATAGTAGAGATGGGGTCTCGCTCTTGCTCAGGCTGGTCTCGAACTCCTGACCTCAAACGATCTGCCCACCTCGGCCTCCCAGAGAGCTAGGATTACAGGCGTGAGCCACCGCGCCCGGCCTTCTTTTCTTTGTTAATCTTCAAGAGTCAGGCCAGACTTCCCCTCATCCATCATATCTCCCTGAACAGTCTAGCTTTCAGGGATTGCTACTTTCCAGGAATTTGCCTTATACTTTGGTATGCTAGTTGGCACTAGTCATAGGCAGCCTTGCACTATAATTATCCCAATATAATTATGTCTAACTTCCTTGAGCTTTTTATATATAAATGCCACCCTTTAATATAGTAGCAATTTCTGATGTGTGTTTTCTGCTACTGGCTATAAATAAAAAGAGCTGGGAAGAACATAAGAGTAAGCCTTTTCACTCCCTGCCTGTTTTTGCTTTGTATATTAACAGTTAAAAACAAATAAATAAAGAAAAACTGGATAATTTCAAAATGCTCTGCAAGAAACCAAATACAGTAAAGGTGAGAACACTGGCTTAAATCAAAAGAGAAGGTAGTTGTCAAGGAAGAAAATCAAGCTCACTCCAGAGACACTGGAAAGCTATAAAATGATATTGGCTCAGCCAAGCATTGCTAAGGACTGGTCCTAGCCAGTCCTGTACTGTACTCCAGCCTAGGTGACAGAAGTAAGACCCTGTGTCCAAAAAAAATTTTTTTTAAGTCAGAATAATATATAACTCCAGAGAACTCCCTTCTCTACTCTCTAAGTCTACTAAAACATTGAGTCTTAGGAATGAAGTGGGTAAAGGATCTCTAATAGTATACATACTGATATAAGTTAATATAGCTTATAAATTTAGATTTAAATATGAGTAAATGATTGATGGACTAATAAAAAATGTAAATCTAAAGAAGTTATATGATTAATGGACATATTTAATTATAAGGAGAGTAAAATCAGCAAAATTTTAAATTATTAAATTGGCAACAATATCATCATCAACAAACTAATAGTTATAGTAATAGTAAAAGTTGCATTTTTGCAACTTAGTCACTTGCAAAAATGTTTTTAAATGGGGCTGACCAAGAAATGAAAGAGAATGAAGAAAGTGAAACAGGAACTCACCAGAGAGAATTTCCCATTTTATAGTTTAGTATTGGGTTGAGATTTTGTAAATGAGATTCCTATCTTTTTCTTCTTATTTATCCCCAGATCCCAGCAGAGTCCGGTGCCTGGGAAATGCTCAGTAAATGTTGAATGGAATTGAACTATCATTATCACAGCCTTTCATAGCTGGTAAATTAGTTTTAATTTCTGCTAAATGGCAGGGGGCACAGGGAGTAGAATGTTGAACTATGTTCTCTTTTGTGTAGAAAAAATTTAAACACAAGTAGTTTCAAGGTATTTTATTAAGCATTTATTCAAATGCAATGCTATTTGTACAGGTCCAATTTCTTGGTTTTACTTTTAGGGACCAGTATGTTTATAATATATTAAGAGGAGCAATAGTATGTGAACTTTAGCACCAGACCAACTGGGTCCAAACTCCAGCTGTGTGATCTTGGGCAAGTTACTTAACTTCTCTGTACCTCACTTTATTCATCTAAAAAATAGAGATAACAATAGTATAATATTTATCTTTACTTTTCTGTGAAACATGTTTAAAAAAAAAATAGTACCTACCTCATAGGGTTGTTCTGAGAAGTTACAGGTAAAGTGATAAGAACAATGTCTGATAGAGTGAGTAGAGTGTAATATGTACTATCATTATGATTACTTTTCAATTGCTTTTCTAATTAACTTGAAGACAGTATTTTGCCTATAACAACCTGGCATAGTTGAACCTTTTTTATGAGAATATGAACACTAACCACTTCACTTGAATTCCAAGCAAGAATTATTTACTAATATGCTACTTACACTAACTGATTAATTTTCTTCTGCTGCTCCTTGGATCTTCTGTAGTTTAGCAACTTACTTTGTGCTGGTGTGTCAACACCCATGTTTTCTGGGGGATGAACAATGGGGGGTAACTTCAAGTTCAGAGCCTCCTTTTCTGCTGCAATGGCAGCTTTGTTTGGATCTGACATCTTGGTCCCCTAAACAGTCCATAAAGCCATTATTGTAAAAGCAAGCCTCTATATATTTATAACATGTCTTACATAACAATACCAAAAATAAAATTCTGAACCTTTTTAGATCTTCTTCCCAAGTGTGGTATTAGTCTAAAGAATGGCAGTTGAGATAAGTGAGCAGGAATTCATACAACCCACTTGCTGTGAAGAAATGAGCCTGTCGCTCCCTTTTAGGGCTTCGGTTTCCTACTGGACGAAATTAAGGAACTGAATTAGATGCTTTCTAAATATCCTTATACAGCCCTAAAATTCTAAGTTCAAATTTTCTCTAGAAGCGATTCACAAGAACAACAAAATCCAGTTTGTTGAGGGATAATATCCCTCGAAAAAAAGCTGATATTTAACATCATTAATACTCTTAAACATCAGTATTGTATCTTAGTCTTGCTACTTTCCTAGAAAGTGATGATATGATTAAGCAAAAATGCAAACACTTAAATGCACAGCAAATCTAAAAATGTCATTACGATGCTCAACAATTTAACTAAGATAACGACTACATTTCCCGCGAATTCCTACAGGATTTGGAGATTCCTGCCTCGAAAGAGAGTATTTCTGCTGACCCTCAAACTGAGATACCCGCCCTGGGAAGGAGACCGAAAAGTGGAGAACAAGGAAGCACCTGTCTGATTATTCTGACGGTTTCCGACGAGAGGGAAACATTCAGACGCGCTCCTCCCGCGGAAGAAAGGGGACGGTGAGGGGCGAAACCGCCGGAAACGCCGCCAGCTCCCGGGGAGTAGCTGGAGAAGAGCGGTCGCCGACCGCGGAGAAACCAGAGTCGTTGCCACGGAAACCGCCGGTCGCAGCCGGAAGGGCTGGACGAAGGTTGCCTGGAGAGGTAGTTGCTGAGCTGCGACAGACTAACATTACCTGTCACAACAGTAATTTATTATTCGAGTAAATGGAGTGTGGGTGAATGAGATTTTTTTGCCTAACTGCCTTCCCTGGGAAGGGGTCTAGGAAATCAGGATCTTCAAATTATGGAAAACTGCAAGACTGGAAATTGGAGCCATTGGAAAATAAATAGATTTAGGTAAACACTCTCAGAGGAGAATCAAATCTTCAAATGTCCCCTAGTGACTTCCTGTAAATATTGTAACTAACCAACCATATAATTTATCTTGGTTCTATATTTGCTATTTGTTTATACAGCACCTTCAGGAGATCTTGGCAAAATCAAACAGATTAAGCTGTGTGAACTTTGTGAGTATGCTGGAAGACAGAAATGTGAAATTTTGCTATTTGAAGCTGTGTACTTTATACTACATCTAAATGACAATAGCCGATATGAATACTATGTGCCTAAGTAAAACTGAGGAGGGGTATTAAATAAATCCTGCTGGTGGATTAATAGCATATTCATTCAATAAATGTCTGAGCACCTTCTATGTGCTAGTTACCAAGCAAAGAATTTTTTTGTTTTAATGAGAATATAGGCCAGGTACATGACTAACGCCTGTAATCCCAACACTTTAGGAGGCCAAGGTGGGAGGATTGCTTGAGGCCAAGAGTTCGAGACCAGCCTGGGCAACATAACAAGACCCCTGTCTCTACAAAAATGAAAAAGAGAGACAGTACAGCCTACACTATTGTGTCTGGCACACAGTGGGCCTGATTCAGTCAGTGGAAATCCTTTTAAAAAGGTTTAGGCATGCCCTGAGTCAGATTCCAAACAGCAGCTGGATCTACAATTGCTCTCCCCTCTCTAGATCTTTCCATCCTGACATACTGCCTTACAGACCTTATAGTTGCTTAACCAGATCCCACAATTGCATAAGCCAATTCCTTATAATAAATCCACACACACATGCATATATATTTTTTAAATTTTTAATTATTATGGGTACATGTGGTGTTTTGATACAGCCATACAATGTGTAATGATCAATTGAAGGTAACTGGGATATGCATCACCTTAAGCATTTATCACTTCTGTTAGGAACATTCAAATTTCATTCTTTTAGTTATTTTAAAATATACAGTAAGTTGCTGTTAACTATAGTCACTCTATCATGCTACTCTATTGAGCTAGCTAGAATGCTAGCTCTTACTCATTTTATCTAACTGTATTTTTTTTTCTATTTTTTTTTAATTTTTTGGGGGGACAGAGTCTCGCTTTATTGCCCAGGCTAGAGTGAGTGCTGTGGCGTCAGCCTAGCTCACGGCAACCTCACACTCCTGGGCTCAAGCGATCCTCCTGCCTCAGCCTCCCAAGTAGCTGGGACTACAGGCATGCGCCACCATGCCCGGCTAATTTTTTCTATATATATTAGTTGGCCAATTAATTTGTTTCTATTTTATAGTAGAGACGGGGTCTCGCTCTTGCTCAGGCTGGTTTCAAACTCCTAACCTCTAGCAGTCCGCCCGCCTGGGCCTCCCAGAGTGCTAGGATTACAGGCGTGAGCCACCACGCCTGGCCCTAACTGTATTTTTGTACCCATTAATCATCCCTACTTAATCCCCCACTCCAGCTACCTTTCCTAGCCTCTGGTAACCATCATTCTACTTTCAGCCTCCAAGAGCTCCATTTTTTATTTATTTTTTTATCTTTAGTTCCCACATATGAGTGAGAACATGTGAAATTTGTCTTTCTGTGCCTGGATAATTTCACTTAATATAATGTCCTCTGGTTCTACCTACATTGTTGTAAATGACAGAATTTCATTCTTTTTTATGACTAATATTGCATTGTGTATATGTACCACATTTTCTTTATCCATTCATCCATTGATTCCATATCTTGGCAACTGTGAACAGTGCTGAAATAAACATGGGTATATAGATATCTCTTTGATATATTGATTTCCTTTCTTTTGAATGTATATCCAGCAGTGTGATTGCTGGATCATAAGGTAGTTCTATTTTTAGTTTTTTGAGGAACCTCCACACTGTTTTCCATAGTGGCTATACTAATTTATATTCCCACCAACAGTGGCAAATGGGTCCCTTTCTCCACATCCTTGCCAGCATCTGTTATTGCCTGTCTTTTGAATAAAACTCATTTTAACTGAGATGAGATGATATCTCATTGTGTTTTTGATTTGCATTTCTCTGATGATTAGTGATGTTGAACAATTTTTCATATACCTGTTGGCCATTTGCAGGTCTTCTTTTGAGAAATTTCCATTCAGATCTTTTACCTATTTTAAAATTTGACTTTTTTCCCTATTGAGTTGTTTGAGGTCCTTATATATTCTGGTTATTAATCTCTCTTCAGATGGGTAGTTTGGAAATATTTTCTCCCATTCGGTGGGTTCTCTTCACTTTGTTCATTGTTTCTTTTGCTGTGCAGAAGTTTTTCAGCTTGATGCAATCAAAATTCACTATTTTAAATACATAATTCAGTGATTTTAAAATAAATTTATAGAGTCATGTTAACCTTTACCAAGATCCAGTTCTAAATATTTCCATCACTCCAAAAAGTTCCCTTGGGCAGTAAATCCCTGATCCCACTTCCAGCCCCAGGCAACCATTGATCTGCTTTCGATCTCTACAGCTTTGCAATTTCTGTAAATTTCATGTAAATGGAATTATATATTACAAAGTCTTTTGTGTCTGGCTTCTTTAACTTAATGTTCATTATCATTAAGAATCATTATAATCAATGAATTATAATGTTCATTATAATGTTCATTTGAGGTTCAACCATGTGTAGTATATATTAATAACAAAAGTTCATTTCTCTTTATTGCTGAATAATATTCCATTGTATGACTGTATTACATTGGGTTTATCCATTTACCAGATGATAGTCATTTGGATTGCTTCCAGTTTCAGCTATTATGGGTTTCTTTTTCTTTTACATCCTATTTTTACATGCAGTTTTTGGCTATTATGAATAGTGCTGCCAGGAATACTTGTGTACAATATTTGTCTTTGGATGAACATACATTTTCATTTCTCATGGAAAGAAACATAGAAACTTTATTGCAGGTGCAAGGGTCCCTTGACTCTCTCTCAAGTTCAGCGAACTCTCAAGGTTCGCTGAAAAATCAACTCACAGAAGATTTACTGGAGAAAAGGCATACAAATTTATTTAATATGTATACACCAAAACCTTCAGAATGAAGACTCAATCCCTTAATGGGGTACAGGAACTTATATTCCATCTTGAGGTTACAGAAAGAATAGGGGGCTTGGATCCTAGCAAAATGGGTTATGGGAGGAGGAAGAAGAAATCTGTTGAGAGGCAATGATTACTAGGGAGAATTCAATGGACCTGAAGAACATACAGTGATCTAGGGCAAAGTCTTTTGGGCCCACAGAACAGATAATGGTCTGTGACAAAAATTTGTCCACATTTGTTGACAAACTTTAGACTTCCTCCATATGATATGGGTTCAGTTAATGAAAGCTCAAGGATGGGACCAGAGGTAATTGTTTTCTTCTTTGGTAGATTCAGACTTTTGGACAGATAAGAAACTTCAGAGAACAACTTTATTGTATGGTTTGGGAGAAACTTTGAGGCTCCTTTATCAATTCAGCATGTATAAAGCACCATATTTGGGGGTTTCAGTTTCTGAGCACCAACACAGGGTTAAATGGTAAGTCATTTTTAACAAACTGCCAAATTGTTTTCTAAGACAGCTGAAAGATTTTCTATTCCTCCCAATTTCTTCACACCCTTTCAAACACCTAGTATTGTCTTTTTTATTATAATCATTCTAGTGGACGTATATTGTGTTATCCATGGTTTTAATTTAATTTCCCTAATGATTAATAATGTTGAGCATCCTTTAGTGTGTTCATTAGCCATTAATATATCTATCTTTCTTTAATTTTTAGAGATAAGTTTTCCCTCTGTCACCCAAACTAGAGTGCAGTGGCCTGATAATAGCTCACTGTAACCTCAAACTCCTGGGTTCAGGTGATCCTCTAGCCTCAGCCTCCTGAGTGGCTAGGACTACAGGTATGTGCCACCATGCCCAGCTAATATTTTATATTTTTGTAGAGACAGGGTCTGGCTATATTGCCCAGGCTGGTCTCAAAACTCTTGACCTCGAGCAATCCGGACCCAATATATCTTTTTTTTTTTAGAGACAGAGTCTCGCTTTGTTGCCCAGCCTATAATGAGTGCGGTGGCGTCAGCCTAGCTCACAGCAACCTCAAACTCCTGGGCTCAAGCGATCCTTCTGCCACAGCCTTCCAAGTAGCTGGGACTACAGGCATGCGCCACCATGCCCGGCTGATTTTTTCTATATATATTAGTTGGCCAATTAATTTCTTTCTATTTATAGTAGAGACGGGGTCTTGCTCTTGCTCAGGCTGGTTTCGAACTCCTGACCTGGAGCAATCCACCCGCCTCGGCCTCCCAGAGAGCTAGGATTATAGGCGTGAGCCACAGCGCCCTGCCCCAATATATCTTTTTTGATGAAATGTCTATACAAACCTTTTGTCCATTTAAAAACTGGATTATTTTTAACTTTTTATCGTTCAGATGTACAGTTTTTTTATATATTCTTGATACAAATCCTTTATCAGATAATTTGCCAGGGGTAGGAAATGTCAGATTTGGCAGTCTTGCTCTGTGTTCTCAGTTCTTGGTGTGCGCAAGGCCAAAGAATGACCAGATATGACAAAGTAAGGCAAGCATGAGGTGAAAATTATGGAGGCGGTGCAAGATAGAATTACACAGCAAGAGCAAGATATAGGTTTACAGAGCAAGATACATTCCCCACAAATGACAACTGGACGCCTTGTCACAACAAAAAGGGCTTGGTTATGGTCTGGGTCTTGCTTTACAATGTCTGGATTGAGACCTCCCTCATAGCTCAGACATCACCATGGAACCACTTTGGGCAGTTGGGAATTATATTAATATGACCTGAGTCTTACTGCCCATGAGGATCTCCCATGAGTCTCCCCAAAAGCCCACTGGGAGAGTGAACTACAACGGCACACACTTTCGTCCCTAGGAGACCTAGAATCCCTTGCTATCTACCTAACAAAAGGATACTTTTTTTCACTGTGGGTATGTTTATCTCTTTCCAAAAATATTAAAATACCAAAAATAAAAAAGAGGCCGGGCGTGGTGGCTCACGCCTGTAATCCTAGCACTCTGGGAGGCTGAGGCGGGCAGATTGCTCGAGGTCAGGAGTTCGAAACCAGCCTGAGCAAGAGTGAGACCCCGTCTCTACTATAAAATTAGAAAGAAATTAATTGGCCAACTAATATATATAGAAAAAATTAGCCGGGCATGGTGGTGCATGCCTGTAGTCCCAGCTACTTGGGAGGCTGAGGCAGTAGGATTGCTTGAGCCTGTTATATTCGAGATTCGCAAGGCCGCAGAACAGAGAGACAGAGTCACCGAGGCTGTAATTACCAAAAGGAGTTTTATTGTCTAGCTTGAGCTAGGGTCCGAGCCCCCAGAGTGCCAGCGCAGTGGCCTCTTCCCCGGGCAAGGACCCTCCTTTGTGTGTTAGTCCCCTTTTATAACTTAGTTGTTTACACACTGGTCATGCATCCACCCCCATAGTGATTTTTACTTCAGCCTTCCCCTGATAGGCCCTAACCTGTTCCGGGTCCTAGCTGAGAGACTCAGGTTTCCGCTCTCTTTGTCTTTTTCCTCTGCATCCCATAATATACTCATAATGCCTTGCGGTAGGCAAACAAGCAGTAAACAGAAGCTGGAAGGTGTCTATTGTCCTTATAGCCCATTATCTTACAAGCCCAGGAGTTTGAGGTTGCTGTGAGCTAGGCTGATGCCACGGCACTCACTCTAGCCTGGGCAACAAAGCGAGACTCTTGTCTCAAAAAAAATAAATAAAAAAACAAAAAGAAAAAAGAAAAGAAAGAAGTGATACACTTTTAAGGCATGTCTCAAAACCAGGATTAACACTCTGCTATGGGGTTAAATTAGATCCATTTGCCTAAAGGAAAGTCACATTTTCTATAGAGCTTTCATTAAATAGGTTAATTTAAGATTAAGTTCTGAAAGGTTGCTTGAAATAAAATGCTAGGGATAAGAAGAATAAATACCACTTCAAAATTCATATTTGCTAATGTGGGTCCTATAAACTGGAGTGTTGTTGAAGCTGCAAAGGGGTTTTGGTGTAGATCCAGTTGCTCGACACACAAAAATCCCAACTATTAAGACAAGGATTGCCAAGGAAAAAAAAAATTTGGAATATGACTTGCAGGGACAATGGGAGAAGTTGCCTGAAATCAGTCTCTCTAAGGGATTGGATGTGGTTTTAAAGGAGGAGCCATATGCCTTGGGGCAGGTCCTGGTGTGTCTCACAAGGGGCTACATACATTGGGGGTAGGTCATGGGGGTTGGTAAATCTTGGTGTCAAAGAGTCTGCCCTGGGGACATCAGAATCTTTACTCCTTTGTCTTGTAGAAAATCCAACATTTTAGACTGGGTGTGGTCACTCAGGACCAGCACTTTGGGAGGTCGAGGCTAGAGGACCACTTGAGGCCACGAATTTGAGTCCATCATTTCTGGGAAACAACTCAAGGGTCAAGTAGTTAGTTAAAGGATGAGATTATCAAAAACAATACCACTGTGGTAGGCCCAGGCAGGAGGATCCTTTGAAGTCAGAAGGATCCTTTAAAGTCAGGAGTTCAAGAACAGCCTGAGCAAGAGGGAGACTCTCCCCTCTTTGTCTCTACCAAAAATAGAAAAATCAGCTGAGTTTGGTGACCCTATTAGGGAGGCCAAGGCAGGAGGATCCCTTAAGCCCATGTGTGTAAAGTTTGAATGAGATGTGATGATGCCACTGCACTCTACCCAGGGTGACAGAGTGAGACTCTGTCTCAAAAACAAAAATACCCAAACATACAGGGGTTCATGGAGACAGTTACAAGAGTATTGAGAATTTTCTTCCTTCCTTAGGTGAGTTAGTTGAAATATGTTAATGATAATGAGTGAGATGTGCACCATCTGGGGGATGGTCATGCTGGAAACTCAGACTTGTGGGGGGAGGGGGGAAAAGGGCATTTATTGAAACCTTAAAATCTGTACCCCCATAATATGCTGAAATTAAAAAAAAAGAAAAAAAAAAGAAATATGTTAATGATTTATTCTTGTAATGTAGCCCTGGACTACATACATAACAACAGTATCCTATCTTGTCCATGGGTTGGGGGGAGGGGAGAACAGGAGTAGAAATTTCAGAAGACTACAAAATTCATCCCTTTTCTCTTTTTAAAATAAAATATGGAATACTTAACAAGTCCACGGGTCATCCTTGCGCAGGCATCCATCTTCTAGAACACAGTTCAAAAACTTTATCTTTCTCATAGTAAACCAGGGAAAGGTACGGCTTACTATTAGATACCCAATAAACACCCTAGTTGTCGAAAAAGGGAAGTGGATACAGATAGATCATTTATTGTCTTCTCAATTTGTTCTCTGAATTGTCAAGGTTTTTTCTTCAGTTAATCACAGAATATTTTTTTGCACAAAGGCTTCAAAGGTCAAAGAATGTTAATTACGATACCATTCAATACAACATCACTCTTTGTTTCTTGAAATACTTTCTTTATTTGGCTTTCAGTGCAGCTACACTTCTCATTTACTCATTTACTTCTCCCTTTCTCCCTGCAAGACATACTCAAAATTCCTTTCTTCCTTGGCAATCCTCCTTGTCTCAAAAATTGTCTGTTTCTTCTCAGTCTCCTGTCATTCATTCAACAAATATGTATTCTATACCAGGACTTTTCTAAATTCAGATGCTTTGCTGCAGTTCTGGCCCAGAAGGCCAAAAAATAAAAACAAAAAATAAATAAATTCAGATGCTCCTGGACTTACGATGGAGTTACATTCTGATAAACCTATTGTAAATTCAAAATATCGTAAGTCAAAAATACATTTATTTAATACACCTAATCTACCAACCATTATAGTTTAGCCTAGCCTATTTTTTTTTTTGAGACAGAGACTCACTATGTTGCCCAGGCTAGAGTGCCGTGGCGTCAGCCTAACTCACAGCAACCTCAGACTCCTCAGCTCAAGCAATCCTGCCTCAGCTCTCGAGTAGCTGGGACTATAGGCATGCGCCACCATGCCCAGCTAATTTTTTCTGTATATTTTTAGTTGGCCTATTAATTTCTCTCTATTTTCAGTAGAGACGGGGTCTCGCTCTTGCTCAGGCTGGTTTTGACTCCTGACCTTGAGTGATCCGCCCGCCTCAGCTTCCCAGAGTGCTAGGATTACAGGCATGAGCCACTGTACCTGGCCTTGCCTAGCCTATCTTAAATGTGCTCCGAACACTTACATTAGCTTACAACTGGGCAAAATTATCTAACACAAAACCTATTTTATAATAAATTGTTAAATATCTCATGTAACTTATTGAATACTTAACTGAAAGTGAAAAACAGAATGGTAGTATAGGTACTCAAAAGACTATCTACTAAATGCTTATTGCTTTCACACTATGGTAAAGTCTAAAAATCTTGGCCTTGTCTCTGTGGTACATTGGCTAGTGCATTCAGCTATTAACTGAAAGCTTGGTGGTTTGAGCCCACCCAGGAATGTAGGGTGTAGACTTTAAAAATCTTAAGACAGGGCTTCTCTGTACTGGAGAGTCAATAGTGAACAAAAATGATATAAAGTCCTTTCCCTCATGAAACTACACACTTTTGTCTCTTTTACCTCTTGCTGACTTCTAATGTTGGTGGGCCAAAACTCTTGGTCACTCTCTACCTCAATCTCTCCCTAGAGACCTCACCCAGGAGTCCACATGATAGAGTCCTCTGCCCTGTGGTTCTTGCTCTGGCCCTCCTCTGGTAGGTGGGCCACAAGGTGAGGTGGCCATAAGGCCAAAAAGACATACCCACACAGAGCCTATGCATTCTTTCTTGAGGCCCAAGGGCTGGCCAGAAGACAGTTGTATTTGGATGAATCTTGGACATTCAGGATGGGTGTCCACACAGATCCACATGAAGCCTCTAAAGTACAAGAAAGAAGCAGGGATAGAAAGATAAAGGGTATGGCCAAGAGTTGAGGAATAACTCTCCTCAACATACATGTTACGGCTCAGAACTCTAAGGAGCACAAGATTCTCTAATTCACACCTGGCCTTTTGGATCATCTTGAAACTTCTCAAGGTAGAAGAAAGAACACATCTATTTAACAGCTTCTTATTTTTATTAATATTTTAAATGGAGTATGGATCTCCATTTGTACACTTACCCCTGGACTCCTTGAATGTTAAGAGAAGGTCTTAACCCCATATTCAGACTTGTATCCAACTGCCTATGGATATGAGGCATAACCTCCTGGAACCTAATAAACATGTCACATTTAATATGGTCTAGACAGACTCTTGTTTTGCTCCCCCATACTTCTACTCCAATCTTCCCCATCTCTTTAAATGCCCTACCATTTGTTCAGCTGCTCCTGCCCTGCTATAATCAATCCACTGTCTAGCCTAAAGCCAGAGTTATCCTTTTAATTATTTTTTAAATTATTATTATTATTATTCTTGTAGAAACAAGGTCTTACTCTGTCACCCAGGCTGGAGTGCACCAGCAGAATCATAGTTCTCTGCAGCCTCAAACTCCTGGACTCAAGCAGTTCTCCTCCCTTAGCTGGGTTTACAGGCATGATCCACTGCATTAGCCCAGGGTTATCTATCTATCTATCTGTTATTTTTTTCTCTTTTTTTTTTTTGAGACATAATCTCGCTCTGTTGCCCGGGCTAGAGTGCCATGGTGTCAGACTAGCTCACAGCAACCTCAAACTCCTAGGCTCAGGCGATCCACCTGCCTCATCCTCCCGAGTAGCTGGGACTATAGGCACTCATCAAAATGCCCAGCTAATTTTTCTGTTTCTAGTAGAGACAAGATCTCGCTTTTGCTCAGTCTGGTCTCAAACTCCTGAGCTCGTGATCCTCCTGCCTCAGCTTCCCAGAGTGCTAGGATTACAGGCATGACCCACCACACCTGGCCCAGGGTTATCTTCTTAAAACACGTATCATCAGACTCTACTACCCTTGTAACAGAGGTAAAGGACTGAAAAAGGGCAATGAAATGTTTCATGAGTTGTCTGTTTAAAACCCCTCACCCTTTTTGGGAAATAAGACATGCATTCCCGAGGTCAGTAAACAAAGGGGCAGAAAAACGTTACTTGCTGTTTATTTTCTAGTATCTTTTTTTGTTTTGTTTTTTTTTTGAAGACTAGTCAAGTGCAGTAGTTAGGAGGGGGGAAGTAGTAGAACAAGGAGTTCAATCTGTAACTGACTGAACAATCACGTGAGATAACTCACTACCATCGGACCAGCCTTTTGTTTTGTTTTGTTTTCTAGTATCTCAGACCACAGGAGAGGGCTCAACAGAATTGTCTGTACAAGGGTCGTGAGATCATCATCACCAAGATAAGGTGGACAGAAACCACCAATTAAATAAAAGCCAAAAGCCATGACATATGACACTAGTCAGTAGACCCGAGCCCAATTGTCTAAAACCTCCTTATAAAAAGCCCTGTTTTTCTGCTTAAAGACAGGATGGCAGTCTTTTGAAACCCTAGTATATTACCCTCTTCATTTGCTGGCAAATTAATAAGCTTCTCTTTCCTTTTCCTCAAAGCACTTGTCCTAGTTCTTCTTTCTCACTGATTTAGCCTCAGGGATAAGTACAGAACTTTCAGTAATACCCTGATTAAAACCCTCCCATGGGTGAAAGGATAAACAAAATGTAGTATAACCATACAATCAAATACTATTCAGCCATAAAGAGGAATGACATACTTATACATGCTATAATATCAATAAACCTTGAAACATTATGTTTCAAAGAAGCCAGACACTAAGGACCATATAACTGTATGATTCCATTTAAATGTCTAGAATAGGCAAATCCTTAGAGATAGAAAGATCAGCAGTTGCCAGGGGTTGGGGGAGAAATGAGAATGGGAATGGACTGCTAATGGGTGAAAATAGAAAAATAGCTCAAAGCCATGTGAAGCATACAAAATTTTTTAGACTCAGAGAGGCCTTAGTATGGGACTTCAGTCAAACACCCTCCTGTCCATGCCCAGGGGCAATTGTTTAAAGGTTATTTTGTTCTAGACTAGCTGTTTCACCCACCATCTTCAACCTCCTGTAATCTGTGATACAAGGAACAATGTAGAGCCCTGCACGGTGGCTCACACCTGTAATCCTAGCACTCCAGGAGGCGTAGGCAGGTAGATTGTTCAACTTCAGGAGTTCGAGACCAGCCTGAGCAAGAGCCAGACCCCCATCTCTACTATAAACACAAAGAAATTAATTGGCCAACTAAAAATATATATATAAAAAAATTCGCCGGGCATGGTGGCACATGCCTGTAGTCCCAGCTACTTGGGAGGCTGAAACAGGAGGATCGCTTGAGCGCAGGAGTTTGAGGTTGCTGTGAGCTAAGCTGACACCAGGGCACTCTAGCCCAGGCAACAGAAGTGAGACTCTGTCAAAAAAAAAAAAAAAAAAGGAACAATGTATATAGCTAATCAATAGTTTATACACTGGCAAACAAGTTAGGAACTGCCTCTTCCACTCCTTTAAAAACCTCAGAGCAGGCCGGGCGCGGTGGCTCAAGCCTGTAATCCTAGCTCTCTGGGAGGCCGAGGTGGGCGGATCCTTTGAGCTCAGGAGTTCGAGACCAGCCTGAGCAAGAGCGAGACCCCATCTCTACTACAAATAGAAAGAAATTAATTGGCCAACTAATATATATAGAAAAAATTCGCTGGGCATGGTGGCACGTGCCTGTAGTCCCAGCTACTTGGGAGGCTGAGGCAGCAGGATTGCTTGAGCCCAGGAGTTTGAGGTTGCTGTGAGCTAGGCTGACGCCACGGCACTCACTCTAGCCTGGGCAATAAAGTGAGACTCTGTCACAAAAATAAATAAATAAAAATAAAATAAAAACCTCAGAGCAACTTGAACCTATGCTCTCAGATTGCAGTCCTTAAACTTGGCCCAAATAAACTCTCTATTTACATTAAATTTGCCTCAGTGTTTTCCTTTAGGTCAACAGGGGTATAGGATTTCTTTTAGGGTGATGGGAATGTTCTCAAGTTAAATAGTATGATGAATAGAAGGCACTGAACTATACATCTTAAAAGAGTCAATTTCATGGTATGGGAATTATATCTTCATTTTAGAAGAAAAAGATTATTAGAATAAAAAAGAGTTTTACAAAAAGTTTTTTAAAATTATGAATTGTTTTCCTGAGTTATTAAGGCTCTATGAAAATTTTGAAACAAAATCATATGGAATTGCAATATCAAAAACCTTTTTCCCACAATTAAACTAAGTATTTTTAGTTTTTTCCCTTTGAGGAAAATGAAAGTTAAAACTTCATAACTGGAAGCAAAACAACTTTAATAGTCCTTTTACTTAGAAGAAAATTCACCTTGTTTTCCTCTTCCTCCCCTTCTCACCACTGCACTTGACTAGTCTCAAAAAGTAGTAAAATAAAAATAAATGAAAATGTTAAAAAGAAGAAAATCCACAACTTCACTACACAATCTGGTGGACAACTATTTTTCTTGCTACTCTCCTCTGGGCTCGGGCTCACTGTGCTACAGTCACACTGGATTTCACAAGGTATACAAACAAAACTAGTTTATGCATATTTCAAGGTATTTAAAAGAAATGGAAATATTTTATTTTTACTTACAACTCTAATTAGGATCTCCCTATCTCTTTAATAATTAAAAATGGAAAGCTTTCAGTAGCTTGTCAGTACTATTTGTTTCCGCCAGTTTACTAGCTATGTGACCTTAAACAGATAACCTAATCTCTCTGGATCTCACATCTGAAAATGCGGAGAAAGGGACCTGTGAGGGTCCCTCACAGTCCTCACAGACCTCAGAGTAACTGTGAGGCTTAAATAAAAGAGTATGTGTAGCATCTTTAGCACAGTCAGCGCTCACCGAATGGGAGTTACTGCACATTCGTTATTAACTACCACAAAGGCTCGGCGAGCAGGCGCTGGCCCAGCCAGACGCGAACCCACCACACCTCAGAAAAGGGCGAGCAGGGTCGGCAATGCTGTAGCGAGGGAATGAGAAATCGCCTTCCACGCCCAGAGTTAAGCTGGCTATCCGGGTGGCGGTCCTCACAGTCTCCCGCAGTCTAACCCGGTGGCAGAGAGAAAGCGCCTCAGGGCAGGCGCCCGCCTTCGCCAACGCGGCGGAACACGTGACGCCGCCCCAGCCACTTCCGTTTTGGTGCGCCTTCCCTCCCCGCCCCAGCCGGCACTTTCGACAAAACCATGGAGTCTGGTGTTTCCCTCTAGCGCCTTTATATTTTCTTCACTTCTCCCTCATTATGACCTAGTTTGAAGATAAAAATTAATCCGCGAGGAATTAGAAACACGAATGGCTACAGAAAGAGCAGTTAAGTGGGCGTGGCGAAAGTGCGCGGCGGAAGCACCGCACGCCCTCTCTTTTCTGGACGGAACTCGCTGAGTATAAATGAGTCCCAAAGCCCGCGGCCTCTGGTCTCGTCACCCGCCGGGCCGCCAGTTTCATGTGGAGGCTCCTCGGTTTCCGCGCAGCGCTTCGCAGAGCCCGGATAGCGGTGGAGCGGCGCAGCCGGGCCGGGGCGGCGACGGAGACGGCGGCAGGTGCGATGGAGCGCGCTATAGTGCGCTGTGTGCCCTCGGAGCCCAAGCTAAGCCTGTCATTCGCGCTAGCAGACGGCAGCCACAAGAACATGCAGCGCGACCAGAGCGAGCCGGTGGGTAGGGCCCTCAGCCGGATTGCCACGAACGCCATCAAGGGCCACGCTAAGGCGGCCACCGCCAAGAAGAGCAGGAAAAACCGGCAGAACTCCAGTGGCGGCGCGGCCTGTGCTGGGCCCGCGCCCGAGTCGGCCGCAGCCTGCGAACCCGTGGTGAAGCTGTACTACCGGGAGGAGGCAGTGGCTGAGGACGTGCTCAATGTGGACGCCTGGCAGGACGGCGCGGTGCTGCAGATAGGGGATGTCAAGTACAAAGTGGAGCGCAACCCGCCCGCCTTCACCGAGCTGCAGTTGCCGCGCTACATCATGGCGGGCTTTCCTGTGTTCCCCAAGCTCAGCTTAGAATTTGGGGATCCCGCCTGCTCCCTCTTCCGCTGGTACAAGGAAGCCAAGCCAGGAGCGGCAGAGGCTGAGGTCGGTGGCCCCTCGTCGTTGTCTCCTTCCTTGCCCTCTTCTACTTGGATCGAGACAGGTGTGGACGAGCGCGTCTACATCCCGTCCAATGCTGACATCGGACTGCGTCTCTTGCTTCATTGCACCCCAGGCAATGGACAGCGCTTCGGGCCGAGCCGGGAGAGGGTAAGTGTGTGTCCGGTGGAGGCCGGGCCTGGCACCTGCACTTTTGACCACCGGCATCTCTACACTAAGAAGGTGACAGAGGACGCTCTCATCCGCACTGTCTCTTACAACATCCTGGCAGACACGTATGCTCAGACCGAGTTCTCAAGGACAGTCTTGTACCCATACTGTGCCCCTTACGCCTTGGGGCTCGACTACCGCCAGAACCTTATCCAGAAGGAACTCACTGGCTACAACGCTGACGTCATCTGTTTGCAGGAAGTTGACCGGGATGTGTTTTCTGACAGCTTGGCACCCGCCCTCGAGGCCTTTGGGCTAGAGGGCGTGTTTCGAATCAAGCAGCACGAAGGTCTGGCTACTTTCTACCGAAAGTCTAAGTTCAGCCTACTTAGCCAGCATGACATTTCTTTCCACGAGGCCCTGAAGTCCGACCCCCTTCACAAAGAACTGCTGGAGAAACTAGTTTTGTACCCATGGGCACAGGTGAGGGTGTTCCAGAGATCTTCTGTACTTCAGGTAAAGTAGCTACCCTACCCCACCCTATCTTTTCACATTCTGACCCATTTTTATGGGCCTGGAAAAGGGGGTGGACGGAAGATGGAGATAATGAGATAAAGCTATCCAGATTTTGTTGAAAGGTGTTTGCGTTAGTATTGTCAGCACAAAAGTTTAATCTTCATTCATTCATTCAGCAAATATTTTTTGAACACCTCTGGTGTGCCCAGGTTGCCCTGAACAAGACAAGCGGGGACTTTCCTAGTATTTATACTCCAGCGAGAGGAACACATGCTAAATATACAAATAGTAGTATTAGCTATTATTCTTTACTACGTTCCAAGCACCGTTCTGACACATTTTTAAAGTACTTAAAATTTAAGTGCCTGGTGTGTTTTATGAAGTGCTCCGTCAGTATCAGCTAGTATTTATTTATTATTGGGTCATTTAATCTTCATAGTAATCCCGATATTCCTTTTTTTTTTTTCTAGACAGAGTCTCACTCTGTTGCCCAGGCTAGAGTGCCGTGGTGTCAGCCTAGCTCACAGCAACCTCAAACTCCTGGGCTCAAGCAATCCTTTTGCCTCAGCCTCCCGAGTACCTGGGACTACAGGCATGTGCCACCATGCCCGGCTAATTTTTTCTATATATCTTTAGTTGGCCTATTAATTTCTTTCTATTTTTAGTAGAGACGGGATCTCACTCTTGCTCAGGCTGGTTTTGAACTCCTGACCTTGAGCAATCCACCAGCCTTGGCCTCCCAGAATGCTAGGATTACAGGTGTGAGCCACCACCCCTGGACTCCTTTTTTTTTTTTTTTTTTTTTTTGAGACAGAGTCTCACTTTATTGCCCAGGCTAGAGTGAGTGCCCTGGCGTCAGCCTAGCTCACAGCAACCTCAAACTCCTGGGCTCAAGCAATCCTGCTGCCTCAGCCTCCCAAGTAGCTGGGACTACAGGCATGTGCCACCATGCCCAGCTAATTTTTTCTATATATATTAGTTGGCCAATTAATTTCTTTCTATTTATAGTAGAGATGGGGTCTCGCTCTTGCTCAGGCTGGTCTCGAACTCCTGAGCTCAAATGATCCGCCCACCTCGGCCTCCCAGAGAGCTAGAATTACAGGCTTGAGCCACCGCGCCGGCCTTCCTTTTTTTTTCTTTAAAGAGACAGGGTCTGGTTCTATTTCCCAAGCTAGGGTGCAGTGGCTGATCTTAGCTCACAGCAACCTCAAACTCCTGGGCTCAAGTGATTGTCTTGCCTCAGCCTTCCCAGTAACTGGGACTACAGGCATGTGCCACCATGCCCAGCTAATTTTTCTGTGTTTTGTAGAGACCAGGTCTGGCTATTTTCCCCAGGCTGGTCTCAAACTCCTGACCTTAGGAAGTCCTTCTGCTTTGGCCTCTCAAAGTGCTAGGATCGTAGGCATGAGCCACCATGCCCATCCTATTGTCTCTTTACCAACATGAAACTGGTTTAGAAAAGTGTCTCTCTCCAGGTCACACTGCTGTAAATGGTAAAATGAGTAATCAAACCTAGGTCTCCCTGACTTCAAAGCCTGTGCTAACCTGCTTGAAAACAGTCTCTAACCTTAATTTTGTCATGTAAAATATATTATTTTTATAATATCTTTATATGCTGGACATGTTATTAAAACATGTGACACTGAACCTGTTCATGTAGATCCTAAAATTTTTTTTTTTGAGACAGAGTCTCACTTTGTTGCCCAGGCTAGAGTGAGTGCCATGGCGTCAGCCTAGCTCACAGCAACCTCAAACTCCTGGGCTCAAGCAATCCTGCTGCCTCAGCCTCCCAAGTAGCTGGGACTACAGGCATGCGCCACCATGCCCGGCTAATTTTTTCTATATATATTAGTTGGCCAATTAATTTCTTTCTATTTATAGTAGAGATGGGGTCTCGCTCTTGCTCAGGCTGGTCTCGAACTCCTGAGCTCAAATGATCCGCCCACCTCGGCCTCCCAGAGAGCTAGGATTACAGGTGTGAGCCACCGCGCCTGGCCCTAAAATTTAAATAACAAATCAAATTTCATAATTTCAGTCTTTGTCAAGGGGAGAATATGGAATAAAATGTTAGTTTATAATAGTTGTAGATAAAAACATTCAGTGAGATTGGCGGGCACCCACTGAACTCCTGGCATTTTCATTTTTTTTTTTAGGTTTCAGTTCTTCAGTGTACAAAGGACTCTTCTAAAAAGATATGTGTTGCTAATACCCATCTCTACTGGCATCCAAAAGGTAGGTTTAATTTGGTTTCACAAGTGACTTGAACATGACTTAAGATTATTAAACATGTTTTACACAACTGTGTGTCTTTAATGTCACCCAGAGACTGTAGTTTGGGTTTTTTCTTTTCTTTTTTTACTTAAAGACAACTTTAAAAAGTACTTACATTAATGTTTTTTATATTCATAGGTGGGTACATTCGTCTCATTCAAATGGCAGTAGCCTTGGCTCACATTAGACATGTCTCATGTGATCTGTATCCTGGCATACCAGTTATATTTTGTGGGGACTTCAATAGTACACCATCAACAGGAATGTATCATTTTGTCATCAATGGAAGCATTCCCGAGGATCATGAAGACTGGTCTTCCAATGGGGAAGAGGAAAGATGCAACATGTCTCTGACTCATTTCTTCAAACTGAAAAGTGCCTGTGGTGAACCTGCTTACACAAATTATGTTGGTGGCTTTCATGGATGTCTAGATTACATTTTCATTGACTTAAATGCTTTAGAGGTTGAACAGGTGATTCCATTACCCAGTCACGAAGAAGTCACCACCCACCAGGCCTTACCCAGTGTTTCCCATCCCTCTGATCACATAGCGCTTGTATGTGATTTAAAATGGAAGTAGATTTGTGCCTAATGGAAGTTGTTTTAGGTGTGAAAAGGAAGTTACTTTAGCAGAAAATTTAATATGAATCAAAGCTTATGTAACGCTTAAAGGGGAAATCAGACACTAAGGTAAAATGTTCATACCCTACTAGTTAGCTTCAGATGCCTTTATTATGAAACTGTTCATAATGTTTGCATCATAGTTTATCTTTGCTTTTCTTCCCCTACACTTGGAAAAACATTTATGACTTGCAAGAAGAAAACTGAATTATTATGTACATTTTTTTACAAGTGTTTTTTTTAGCTAGTAATTAAGAATTTTTTAAGTACCATTTGATCTTATTTTTCTTTTATAACATTACATTCCAAATTGAATCATGTTTATATAATTAGGGGGAAAATGCATGTAAGTTAATGTGAGAGACCTAAGTTCTGACACATGGAAGGAATAACATTAGGGTCTACCTCTACCTCAATTTGGTTAGCAATTTGCTGCAATTTCAGAGCTTTAACAAAAGATTAAAATATGTCACTTGGTATTGCTTCTTATCCTTCATTTTTCAACTAACAAGGTATTTTTCATTCTCTGATTTTTAGGATTTTAGTTTTAGTGTATGGTACAAATGGACATAATTTATATTCTCATTCTTACTACAGTTCATTTTAATTTTTAGATTGCAAGCACAATTTAGTATAGAAAGTGAGTAGCAACATATTCAACTTGATCGCATTTTATGTTGTTACTCTTGCCTAGGAAAAATGTTCATAAATCAACAGGATTTTTGACCCAGTATCAGAGTAATATAGCACAACATATTACTTTATGAGAAACTACCTACAGATATGGGCTTGAAATCTTGGGTGAACCCATTGAGCATTTCTATGCTTAGAAATATTTTTGAAATTGCTGGTTTTTTATAAACATGAAAAAGGGGAGTAGTGGAACTTTTGAGCATCTCCGACATAAAAAACTATGCTTTATAGACATGAGCATTATAGTTTGAGTTACAGGACAACACTGTGTGTATATAATTTATATATGTATTGTAAAAGAAAACTTAAATATGAAGCAAAACTCTTTAAAATTAGAAATTACAAGCAGTTGTATTAGTGTCTAGCCTAGAGTGGCAACTGATCTTTACTAACTCAGTTATCACCGTACATTATTTATAATGCTTTTGCTGTTGCTCTTTTGGTGTTCAGGATAACTAATGTTGATTCATATTTTCTGCACTTAATTTCTAGCTCAGGTATTAAAAGGCCACCCACCTGAAGAAGAACTTTGATTTTCTCTAGTCATGAAAGCCCTTGTTTCAAATTCTTTAATCTCTGAACCTAATAATTGTCTTTTGATAAAGTAGTCTGTATTTTCATATTCTGTTCACTATCCAAGGTATTATTAACTCTTAGTTTGAGAATGAAAGTGTTTTACTTGTATATCAGATCAAATCTTGAAGTACTTAAATTACTTGAAGGGAAAAATTAAGGTGGCAGGTTCTTGGGATCTTACTTAGAAAAAGTTATGAATAAAAAATTGATGCTATCAAATTGTGCCTTCCTAGATAACATTTTTGAGAGCATTTTAACAGTTTACAAATATACAAATATTAAAACCAAAATATGATTTTTTTTGCAAAATATATTTTCTTCCTTTTTAAAATGTTTTTAGTCTGCTTTCAAACAAGCATGTTAGTAGGACCCTTATAGTTACTTGGGAGAAAAAACTCAGCAAAAAGTTGAGAAACATTTTGAAAGAAAAAATTATGTGATATAATTACTCATGTTCATGAAAAGATAATGGTGTTTTATATTAACACCATGGCTAGCTAGATTAAACTGTTCATAAAGCACTTATCAAACATTCCATTTGATCTTTGCTGACAAAACAGTATAATCAGATTATATGCGGGCATTTCTGAATATTAGGATATGGGACATTATTGTGAAGTGCCATATACCCTGGTCAAATTTCCAGTATACAGATATATTCCAATGATTGGAGTCCAAAGGTAGGGAACACTGAGAAAATGTATAAATGGCATACCAGTATTTCCTTAAACTTATGAGTCAGAATACAGTGTTACTCAAAAATGTTTGCATTTAAAGTTACTTTTATGATTGCATTTTTCTATTACATTTGGATAAATAGCACATTTAATTTTAATAAAATAAGGGAAGGCTAGCAACTTTGTGTTTTCATAGAGATGAGCTCTCACTATGTTGTCCAGGCTGGTCTCGAACTCCTGGCCTCAAGCAATCATCCCGCCTTAGCCTTCTAAAATGCTGGGATTATAGGTAGATGCCACCACGCTTGGCATAACTTTTCTCTTATAAAACCACATTTTATGATGTCACAAGTTCTTGTAGGAATTAACATTCCATAATTTTATATTGGTTGTAATTGAGAATATTTCAGAACATGCTATTCTGTTAAAATGAACTCTTGCACAGTTGCCAACTACAGCAAAATTGTTGATGCTGAAAATATGCTGATAATTCATAATTCATTAGCAAATCATTTCTGGCTATAATGTACATTCTTTTTAAAATTCTGAATACTAAAATTGGTTGTTTAAAATTTCCAAGAATTTCACTGGGTGGTGACTTTTCTAACAGTTCTAAGATGATCTATCTCATCAGAATGTGCTTGTTTCAGTCTGGAGATCTCTGAGGAACATAATACAAAGGGAGAGAAGGTCAAGGAACATGGGAAAATCTCCCTGGTGGAAATTGACATCTTTAGATACCATATTCTCTAGTTATGAAATAAAGGCAGAAGCTCCCTCTAGTTTGGGATAAATCTACAATTCACATGTAATGAAAGATAAAATTCTGCATTATTTATCACAAGACCCATGTGACAACTCATTAGGGACAATATTTCCTCTAAAATGTGAGCAAGAATTTTCTCAATTCAAAAATATTTACATGTTTTGAAAATGTTAATTTGGTCAATATAGTACTTAAGGAAACTATCTAGATTTCATTCTGGAGGAGGAAACAATTTTAAGAACTTTAAGTGATAGGGATAATGTTCAAGTTCTGTGGTCCCACTTTAATACTGAAGATATTAGAGCTGTTTTAACTTGGATGACTTTTAAATTGAGAAAAAATTTGCATAAGATTAACCATTTTAAAGTGTATAATTCAGTTACATCTAGTACATTAACAATGTGATCTGGTTTCAAAACAATTTCATCACTCAAACATACTCATTACTATACCCTGTACCCAAAGGGTCACTCCCCATTTTCTTCTTCCCCTGGCTCCTAGCAACTGCTAATCTTCTCTCTGCCTCTGTAGATTTAACTAATTTAGATATTTCATATAAATGGAATCATACAGTATATGGCCTCTGTGTCTGGATTCTTTTTTTTTTTTTTTTTTTGAGACAGAGTTTCACTTGATTGCCCAGGCTAGAGTGAGTGCCATGGCGTCAGCCTAGCTCACAGCAACCTCAAACTCCTGGGCTCAAGCGATCCTGCTGCCTCAGCCTCCCAAGTAGCTGGGACTACAGGCATGTGCCACCATGCCCGGCTAATTTTTCCTATATATATTTTAGTTGGCCAATTAATTTCTTTGTGTTTATAGTAGAGATGGGGTCTCGCTCGTGCTCAGTCTGGTCTCGGACTCCTGAGCTCACTTGATCCTCCCACCTCAGCCTCCCAGAGTGCTAGGATTACAGGCATGAGCCACCATGCCCAGCCCCCCAAAAGGTCATTTTTTAAATATGGGTCTACTTCAGTGATTTGTTTCAGAGAATAAACTTGATTACTAACATTGGCTTACTTTTAATCCCAATTTAGGTACACAGAGTAGCAGATAGCAAGAATCCCTAAATATTAATATTAACTCCTGAGAAACAAATGGTGGTGGCTGAATACAATTTATCAAATTATGACGCATAATTATAAAGCTGACCAAACTCTAGTTATTAAAATTATTATAGATTTTGAAAAGAAAACTCTAAATTTAAGACAAGCTTTAAAAATAAATTTTAAAGGTTGGGCGCAGTGGCTTATGTCTGTAATCCTAGCACTCTGGAAGGACGAGGTGGGCAGATCGCTCAAGGTCAGGAGTTAGTGTGAGCAAGAGCAAGACCTTGGCATCTACAAAAAATAGAAAAAAAATAATTGGCCAACTAAAAATATATAGAAAAAATTAGCCGGGCATGGTGGCGCATGCCTGTAGTCCCAGCTACTCGGGAGGCTGAGGCAGGAGGATTGCTTGAGCCCAGGAGTTTGAGGTTGCTGTGAGCTAGGCTGACGCCATGGCACTCACTCTAGCCTGGGCAATAAAGTGAGACTCTGTCTCAAAAAAAAAAAATCACAGATTTTTAATTTTTAATTTGTAATTTTTAAGGTTATGGCTAGGCTGTGGAGTACATGTTGATGCGCTGTTATTTCCCATTAGGGTAGGAAATAAGATGTACCTAAAAAGTAATCCTCTCTATCTGGGATTTCCCCTGGCAGATAGAGTCTCTGTCTAAAAATTTTCTAGTTATTTGTAAAAACAATTTTAGGGAACTTGTCTAATGAGTAACTTTGGATCTGTTATGGACTGAGAAGGGAGTGATAAGGAGTCTTAACAATTAACAAGTATCTCCCATGTCTAACAATCCTAAGTCTAAGGAGGTTTTTTTTTGGGGGGGGGGTCTCCATAGACTGAAATATATTTAAAGGATGTATAGAAAGTAACTGTTTCTGTCTGAAAGTTTATGAAATCATTTTGGGTAATATTAAGGTTATGTTTTTAAACCAAGGATCTGTATAAGGGAGTTGATCTTTTTTTTCTGGGAGTTGACAGGCTGTTTAGTCTCCCCAAGCCTTGGGGTTATATTTTTGTTGGCATACCATGGTATAGATAGTGGTCCCATGATCCTTATCTGAGGGGTTAAAATATTTGTTAATAAGGTAATTTAAAGAGGGTGTTGAAAAGACTCTAATAGTCAAATTTTTATAATAGGTGGTCAATTTAGAGAGACCAGTTGTCCAGTAGAAAGTGTACTTATTAGAGTATGGGTCCCTACTGTCACCTTGTACATACTATCCGATAAGGGGCTGGGTGAGAAACATGGGACCTCTGAGTACAGAGTTATTAATCATCCTCTTGTAGGTAATGCAAGAGACAGGCTTAAGTTTAATGTACAGGGGATTCATTAGAGAAATTGTATACGGGGACTACTATAGGGTCAGAATGGTTTTGTGCTGAACGAGGTGTAGGATGACAAACCCAGCAGCAAGACAGGTTAGCGGGGAGCCAATAGCTTGAGAAATCTTACCTAGAGTTGTCTGGCCGCCAGGCAAATAAGTTTCCAAGGAACAAATAAGATGTATGGGATATATAACTTTATGTTACTCATTTTTTTGTGTGCAAGAGTAGCTTTAGGTCCCCTAAGGGCTCACAAGCCCATTGTTTCTCCAGTCTCTCAGAAGGTGGTAAATCGTGGAGGTGGGGGTCTCTGGTAGTGGTGTGTCTTTTGAGTGTGATGAATCTACGGCTCAATTCCTGAGTTTGATGAGTTGTCAGGAGCATTACAAACGGCCATTTCCTTAGTGAATTATTGTTAGGCTGCACTTTTGTTAGTCTCATACTGTTTATGTACTTAATATATTGAATATTGTTCAGTAGGGAATTGGTTAGGTTTTATTTAGTTGGCTTTCTTTTTTTTTTTGAGACAGAGTCTCACTTTGTTGCCCAGGCTAGAGTGAGTGCCTTGGCGTCAGCCTCGCTCACAGCAACCTCAAACTCCTGGGCTCCAGCAATCATACTGCCTCAGCCTCCCGAGTAGCTGGGACTACAGGCATGCGCCACCATGCCCGGCTAATTTTTTCTGTATATATTAGTTGGCCAATTAATTTCTTTCTATTTATAGTAGAGATGGGGTCTCGCTCTTGCTCAGGCTGGTCTCGAACTCCTGACCTTAAGCAATCCTCCTGCCTCGGCCTCCCAGAGAGCTAGGATTACAGGCGTGAGCCACCCACCCGGCCCAGTTGGCTTTCTTATATTGAATAATATACACACTTTTAAAAGTATTGCATATAGGGCGGGGCGCGGCGCGGCGGCTCACGCCTGTAATCCCAGCACTCTGGGAGTTCGAGGCGGGTGGATCACTCGAGGCCAGGAGTTCGAGACCAGCTTGAGCAAGAGCGAGACCCCATCTGTACTAAAAATAGAAAGAAATTAATTGGTCAACTAAAAATATATATACAAAAAACTAGCCAGGCGTGGTGGCGCATGCCTGTAGTCCCAGCTACTCGGGAGGCTGAGGCAGGAGGATCGCCTGAGCCCAGGAGTTGGAGGTTGCTGTGAGCTAGGCTGACGCCACGGCACTCACTCTAGCCTGGGCAACAAAGAGAGACTCTGTCTCAAAAAAAAAAAGTATTGTATATAACCCCTGTGAAATAGTTTGGAGAAATGGTGTGTTCAGTGATAAAATCACTTAGAAATAAAACTAGCCTTTCTCATAAAAAGTTGGGTTAAGTATAGTGTTTTGGCTGTCTTCAACCAAGAGAAGATATTTATATACAAGCTATAGAATATTTAAGGATCTTTATTATAAGTAAAGGAATTACATTACCCCTTTCATGTCTTTTTATTATATACCTAGAGAAATCTGGCCTTTTGCACCCTGGCTTCTGTCCTTTCTCTTCATCCTAAATGAAACAATCCATGATGCTTTTGCTCTTCAGTCCTAAATTGATGTCTTTCTCTTTAAGGGCTTTTTGCCACTGTATGTCAAATCAGTTGAGGACTGGCCTCTGCAAGAACCCTCATACCCCCTAGCAGTCACTCCCCATTTCCCCTAGCTCCTGGCAGCCACTTATCTGTCTGTCTCTATGGATTTGTCTATTCTGGACATTTCAAATAAATGGCACCATACAATTATGTACTCTTTTATGACTGGCTTCTTTCACTTAGGATATTTTTAAGTTCCTTCTATGTTATAGTATGTATCAGTACTTCATTTGTATGATGGATATTCATATGGATAAACCACATTAATCCGTTCATCAGTTGATGGGCATCTAGATTGCTTCACTTTTTGGCTTCTATGAATAATGCTGCTATAAACATTTGTGTACAAGTTTTTGAGTGGATATGTTTTCATTTCTCTTGAGCATAGATGTAGGAGTGGAATTGCTGGGTCACATGGGAGCTGTTTAACCTGGCAGACTTATCGAAAGCAGTCGCACTATTTTGCACTCCCTCCAACAATATGAGTGTTTCAGATTCTCTCCATCCTCATCAACACTTGTCTCTTTGATTATGGGCATCCTAGTGTGAAGTGGCATCTCATTGTGGTTTTGATTTGCATTTCTCTGATAGTTAATGACACTTGAGCATTTTTTCATGTGCTCACTGTGTATCTTTGGAGAAATATCTATTCAAATCCTTTGCCCATTTTAAAATGAGTTGTTGACCCACCCTTTTGTAAAAAAAAATTCACTATCCATTGCTTCTCGGGGCCATCCAGGAAGCAACCCTCGCTCAGCTGGCGCTTAATACACCCCTTTTAGCTGGACGGCGCTCAGCCCAGTCTGAAAGTGAGCCATTGCAACCCAAGTCTGGTGGGTTCCTGAGCCAGCTCCCCTGCAAAAGGCAGGGCCAGGCCCCTCAACACTGAGTACTCACATGCCCATTAAGATTGAAGGCACACATACCATTAGAATAGTGTAGAAATCACTACTGACAAAGAAAGGAACCTGTCCTTTAACACACAGATGGCCTAGCAAGCATCCACTAGTATAGCTACCTTAATTATTCCCTGCATGAAACCAGATAATTGTTTTTGCTATTCATTTCTCATAATCTTTGATATTAATAGAATTTACCACTTAACCATTTTATATGGTTTGTGGAAATAAATATAAAGGGTACCTGTCCAAAAGTAACACAGAAACAACAGCCACCAAGTAACATTCCAGTAGTGGCACCTGAATACAATGTGACAACATACATACTAGTAGAAATATATCAAGAAAATGCTTGAGCTTAAATAACTCTCATGAGTAAATTTTATTTTTTTGAGACAGAGTCTTGCTCTGTGGCCCGGAGTAGAGTGCAGTGGCATCATCTTACCTCACTGCAACCTCAAACTCCTGGGCTCAAGTGATCCTCTTCCCTCAGCCTCCCAAGTAAGCTGGGACTACAGGTGCACAACACCTGGCTAATTTTTCTATTTTTAGTAGAGACTAGGTCTCACTCTTGCTCAGGGTGGTCTCAAACTCCTGAGCTCAAGCAATCTTCCTGCCTCAGCCTCCCAGAGAGCTAGGATTATAGGCCTGTGCCACCATGCCCAGCTTCTAGAGAAAATTTTAGAGCCAAGTCCAATTTTGTATTAATGTAGTCTTTTTTTTTTTTTCCTGAGACAGAGTCTCGCTTTGTTGCCCAGGCTAGAGTGAGTGCCATGGCGTCAGACTAGCTTACAGCAACCTCAAACTCCTGGTCTCAAGCAATCCTCCTGCCTCAGCCTCCCAAGTAGCTGGGACTACTCCTGTAGTCCTGCCCAACTCGGCCTCCTAGAGAGCTAGGATTACAGGCATGAGCCACCGCGCCCAGCCTTAATGTAGTCTTTAAAGCTTAATGATTGATCTTAATGAGATTAAGCATATCATGCCAGTATTTCATTCCTAACATTTTCCTAAAAATAAACTAAGCTGATTATATAAATAAATGTTGGCTAGGAAGAGTGAGTTCCTGGTGTACCAGTACTATCCCAACACTAATTCTGTTGGTCCTTAGGAAAAGTAAACTGCTGGTAGATTATTTCTAATCACATTCTCAGTAGGTAATCAGACTCAAGAGCTGGTTCTCTAACTTTCCCAATATCAGTCAGATGATGTACTTGCAGATATACCAACCATTTGCTCTTAATTTTCATGTTAATTCTACCAGAGTTGGTAACCACTATTTATATTATTGAAACATCCAGCAGGCCACCAGAAAGTTTAAGCACTTGTTTTCAATGACAAGTCAGAAGTCACATTCAAAACTCCGTGACATGGAACCAGAAACTCCACATTTAAGAAAATTTATTGGCCAGGAGCGGTGCCTCACGCCTGTAATCCTAGACTCTGGGAGGCCGAGGCGGGTGGATTGCTCCAGGTCAGGAGTTCGAAACCAGCATGAGCAAGAGCAACCCCATCTCTACTATAAATAGAAAATTAACTGGCCAACTAATATATACAGAAAAACTTAGCCCGGCATGGTGGCGCATGCCTGTAGTCCCAGCTACTCGGGAGGCTGAGGCAGAATTGCTTGAGCCCAGGAGTTTGAGGTTGCTGTGAGCTAGGCTGACGCCACGGCACTCATTCTAGCCTGGGCAACAAAACAAGACTCTGTCTCAAAAAAGTAAAATAAAATAAAAACAAAGTTTATTCCCAGTGACTTGAAAATAATTATGTACAATTTTGTACCTATACTGAAGTAAACTGGAAGTCTCTGATGAGACACCGATACTCTGCAAGATTAGGGTCATATCTCACTTAAGTTTTATCATCAATAGAATATGTAAGGTAAAGGGAGAAAATCCATGGAAATTGAAATCTTTAAGAAAGTATCAAAGATATCACATCATAAAAAAGCATCTGGTAAAGCTAGACAAAAGACGAGGAATATTATGGACAAAAAATAAAAGCTTATTGGAATAGAGAATAGATAATGGTACTATCCTCAACTCTGATGCTGCCAGTTAGTCTTTAAGGGAATCACAATTCCTCTTCAGTTTCTCTGTTAACATTATTCAACAATTATTTGACAGAATACTTTTTATTGTAGGGGTATAATCAACTGTTCTGTATAATAGGGGCAATCACAGAGACCTCTCATTGATTGACCAACACTAAGTTTAACATTTCAGTAAACAGCATCCAATCTTGAGTGTCAAATATTTCACAAGAGTACTGTGATAGTGCTTTTTATAAGTTTGCATAAAACGGGGAAAGACATTCTAGGAGTTATCGCTCAATATTTTCTTGGAAAGCATTTAATCACTTCCATTTGAAAAAGATGGAACTTTCTCAACTTGATTTTAAAAAAAAACTAATACCACGAGGACTGAAGAAAAAGTAATTTCTAGAGGGTAAAAAAACATCTGCTAAGTTGCCAAGTTAATGCTTTCTTTGAAAAAAAATTGACAATTTTGCAAATCTTTTTTAACCCATTTAGTGAAAATTAGGCAAGTTTAGTTTTTTAATGCAGTTATTTGGTAGTAACACAGCTGCCTTCTATCACAAAGATTATACGGTCTCCTTCTTTACAGAAAGCACTTCTGACTTAATAGAATTAGTGTAAAAAAAAAAAAAAAACACCTTGGTGACTTAACCGTAATTGTTAACAGTGAATTTTTTGAAGTTTTGTATTTCCTAGTTGATGCCCTATAAAACTATACATACTATATACCGCATTTTAGCTTTATCCAAGAAATAAGACCTCTTATTTGGAAGGAAGAAGGGAGAATTCATCCAGTAGGCTAGGAAAGATGCACTTACATCAAGTGATACAAACTAAACACATTCTTTAACCCCACAAACTGTTTTTAATAATCATCAACTGATTAATTCTAATTTCTTTTTTGCTTAATCCAGTGGATTGTTTTAACAATTAAAAAATACTTTTTGATAAGCATGCATTTAGTTTCAGAAATAAATCTTCGATCCATAAAATTAACCACATCTATACAAGCCATTAAGAACCATAAAAAAGCAACGTTTATAAAATACATAAAAGATTAGAATATAGACAAAAACTAAGTTATTCAAAATTATCAAGTTGAATCCATAACTTAATACATGTAGTTAATGAGGTATACCTTTATTGCCTTAACAAAATAATTAGTTATGTGTAGCTTTCTACTGAAGTTCTAAAATTAGTGATGTTAAAAAAAGTGCTTGTGGCTGGTAACTGTGGCTCATGGGTGTAATCCTAGCACTCTGGGAGACCCAGGCGGGCAGATCGCTCAAGGTCAGGAGTTCGAAACCAGCCTGAGCAAGAGCAAGACCCCGTCTCTACTATAAATAGAAAGAAATTAATTGGCCAACTAAAAATATTTAGAAAAAATTAGCCGGGCATGGTGGCGCATGCCTGTAGTCCCAGCTACTTGGGAGTCTGAGGCAGAAGGATTGCTTGAGCCCAGGAGTTTGAGGTTGCTGTGAGCTAGGCTGATGCCATGGCACTCTAGCCTGGGCAACAGAGACTCTGTCTCAAAAAAAAAAAGGGCTTGTGAACTTAGTTCTTTGTAAAGAGAGTAACATCACTAACAGTCCTTGTAACCTGCCATGAAAACTGTACTTGATTTTTTTTTTTTTAAACTAATGTTAGCTGTAAAACACACACATGCATACATGCTTTGTGGGCAGTTTATTTTATTATAGCCTTTTACTCCTGATCTGACCTTAGAAATTTACTGCATCAAAATAGTATTTTATAGAAAAAAACTAGTTAGTTAATACTACTAGATAGTATTTTATCACAGAAAACTAAGTTTTTGATGTTGTTCTCCACTGTTATACATATGATAACGACTCACATTTTATTTCCAATTTAAACAATTAGTAAACCCACTGGGATCTGTGTATGTCAAATGTGCAAATCAACTCTGCTACACAGAAAATCCATTTCAAATACCTTCAAGACTCAAAAAGAACACACAGAATTATGTTTTATCATTTTATTAGGAATAATTCCAAATGGGTTATGAAGAAAATGTATTCATTGAATTCGATGAGTTTTCCAAAAAATCTTAATGAAGGCATGTTT
>VSMD01066071.1:0-89675 GCA_008750895.1 Mirza zaza
AGGACACAGACTGATCGGGGACAGGACCTCTCTGGCTTCCAGCCCCCTCCCTGTCCATTAGGCGGGGGACAGTGTGGGCTACGTGGAGTCGTCAGGGGCTCTTGCTGCAGCTTCCCTCCCTGTTCTCTTGGACCCAGGCTGGCGACTCCCCTCTCAGGGCTTCTGCCAGTTGGAGTGATGAGTTGGAGTGATGAGGTCAGCCTGGAGACGCTCACAGGCTTCACAGGGTCCCATGAAATACTGGGTACTAATGGGTGGAGGACCCTTTTGGAAGCTGATTAGAGAGGCTCAGATGTTAGTGGCTTTTAATCATGATTTCTCCTCCTCGGTTTCCCCATCTGTAAAATGAGAGGGGCCTAGAACCCAGACACGCCCAGGGCCCCCAAGCCATCGCTTTGCCAAGCACCCTGGAGGGGTTGATGGTGCAGGGCTTCTTCCTACTTCTCTTTGAGCAAGTTCTCAGGAAAATTCTTATCTTTCACGGCAGCAGGATTATTCTCAAGATAGATCTGACAGAGGAGGAGGTGAGGAGGGAGGCCGAGATGAGAGGAGCAGGGGGAGACAGGAGCGGTGTCAGAAGAGGCGCTACAGACATGGGGGAGGGTGGCTGCGGGGGGAAGCGAAGGGCTCTGCAGGGGAGGCTGGGGGCGGGGGGGGTGGCTCTCACTTCTGGGGATCAGGCACAGGCTGGGTCTCAGGGAAGGGCCCCTGCCCCCAGCTCTCTTCAAACGGAATGCATTGAGAAAATAAACAGCCCGAGCAGGTGCGCTGTGCACTTTGAAATGAGCAGAAATGACGTTTCTGGGCAGGCTCCCGCCTCCCACCCAGCGAGAGAGTAGGAGGTGAGCTTAGCTGAGTTTCCTTTTTCCCAAGGAGGAGCTCTCAGCTCCTGGCGCCTGCTGACTCAGGCCCCGCCCCGAGTGAGAACCCAACAGACGAGGATGACCCAGCAGCATTTCCTGCAGGCCCACTGCGCGCCGGCCCCGCTGTGTGTCGACCCTGCACCTGGAAGGGCTTTTGGAGTGCTTGGCAGGGGTTGGGCATGGGTAAAATCTGGATTGGGAAGGAAGCTTGATGCAGGGTTGACAAAAGGTTCAAGCAGCTAAGGTCTTTGGGGCTTATACTGGCTAGTGCTGCAAGTTTACACGAGCACTGGCTTAGCAACATATGTGGCAGGCTTGAGCCCAGTGACAGCAGAGACAAGCCCAGCCAGACCTGTGGCATGAAGCAGATCTAGCCAGCCAAGCCCAGCCTAGGGGAGCTGACTTCCAGCCAAACTGTGATACATGAACAAAAACACATTGTTGTTGCTTTAAACACTGAGTTTTGGGGTGGTTTGTTACACAGCAATAGCTGACTGATACAAGTGCCTCACATGTGTCAGGCCTTGTACTTGTCACAAGGGGCATGGAGGTGGCAGCATCCACATGTCTCCTGCCCTCTTGGAGCTCACAGTCTGGTTGGGGAAACAGACAATGAACAAACCACTAACAAATACAAAATAAGTATAAAACCTAAGGAGATCAGTGGCAGGTAGTCAGGGAGAGCCCCTCGATCATTTACCACAGGAACTCATTGGCCAGTGATGGAAAAGACAGATAAGTGACTATGACAACAACAATAGTCAAAACTGATGTCCACTGGGCATGTACCACGAGCTATTCTAAGCCCTTTACTTATCTCATTTAATCTTGACAACGTGCCAAAGAATTGTGTTAGTTGGAATTCTTTTGGTCGAAAATTACAGAGATCCAACTCAAACTAGCTTAATCAAATAGCAATATAATGGCTCACAAAAGTGGGAAAAATGGGGGCAAACAGCTTCAGGAAGAGCTGTATCCAGGAACTCCAATTAGGTCATTGGCAATCTCCCTCTCTCTCTCTCTATGCTTCTGCTTATTGGACTTCTTGTGGGGTCTCTTCCTCTCTGTTGTTGGACTTCTTCAAGAAGTCCAACTCTCTCCCCATGTCTTTCCATACAATCCCAGAGAGGAATCCGATGGGTCACACGCTCTCTTTGGACCTGCCACGTGTGTAGGAAATGGGCACTGTGACTGGTCCAGCCTGGGCCCTTCACCCGCATCTCAGGGCTGTCACTGGTGATCCCGCCAGAATCGTGTGGCCTAGGTAGCGGGTGATGGATAGTTCTACAAAGACAGGGTCAGGGACAGGTATCAAAACGAGGGAAAAGGCGCTGGGTGGACACAGACAGTGGAGATAATTACATTAGTCAGCAGAACCTCAACCAGCAGAACCATCTCGGCCCAACTCAAAAGACTCCCTGCACTCCTCAGCGTTAGGCCCCCAGCCGCTCACCAGCCCTCACCGGAGCCCCCGCAGGACTCAACTCATGACTGGGACTCTCGAAGCTCAGGTGCTCAGGCCCCTGGCAGGCGCGGGAGTTTGCAAGCCTCTTCTGCACAAGGCGACAGGAGGCTGCTCCGCTTTCCCTTGCACGGTGTGCGGATCGCGCTGCCCAGGCGGTTCCTGTTGTCCGAGCATCTCACCGGGGATAGAGACCACGGTGCTACTGCCAGGGCAGCATTAGCCAAGCGTTAGATGGTCCGTTTGTCATTGGAACACACTCTCCAGCGCAGCACACAGCTCAGAACACTCAGACACAGTCACACCGTCGCTCCCCGCCCCTGGGTTCTTCTCCCGGGCTACTTCCCAGCAGCCAGACCCCGAGCCTGGCTCTTCTGCCAGTCCCAACCTGTCGTCTTCATTGAGGGGTGATTCACAGCCATCAAGTCTGGAAAGACCTTTGGGAGCCTTTGGTCCAACCTCTTTCATTTACCAGATGAGGAAGCAGAGCCCAGAGTGGCCCAGGCACTTGTTCAAGGTCGTGGAGTAAAACGCTAGCATATTATTAATATATGCCAGGCTCTGTGGTAGGCACTTCTGCAGAGCTTATCTCATTTAATCCTCATATGATAACCCTGTGAAGTGGAAGCTATTATCTCCCAATTTACTTACTAGGAAACTTGCTCAGAGAGGTTAAGTGCTTGCTGAAAGTCACACAGCTAGTAAGTAACGAGCTAGGTTTCAAAGGTATTTCTTTTTGCTATGGAAGCCCAAGCCCTGCCCCACTGTGAGCCTCATTTGTCTGTCGGCAGTTTCTCTTCCCCCTACTCCCGCTCTCTTGTGTCCCTCCGGACCCCTGCAGCCCCATTCCCAGGCTCCCCAGTCACCTGGCTTGTAGTTTGCTTTGGCTGATGGGAAGCTCGAGAGGGAAGTGGGAGTAGGAGATGCCCATTGGTTGTTCATTCTCTCTCTCTTTTTTTTTTTCCTGGTATATTTAAAAGAAAGATGTTCCTGCTTCTCTGGGGGCTCTGGCTCTGACAGAGGCCAGCTGCAGCTGCCCATGGCTCGGTGGCTCCGGCAGTGGTGGCCCAGTGAGTGATGACGCCAGCAGCGCAGGCCCCGAGCCCGGAGACCTGCAGTCCTGAGCTCTGCGCCTCCTCCCCACTGTGCTCCTCAGCCCTCCAGGCAGCAGCAGCCTCCTGGGATTCCTGGTCTCTGGGCCGTCTCACCTCCCCTTTGCTCTTTAAGGCTGTTATAGGCAGTTCCCTGAATCAAATCTCCCAAGTTCAAAATCTCTCTTGTGGTTTCCCTCAACGAACCCCGAATGTCACAGCACTTGCCACTAGCAGCGATCCGGGAAAGCAGCCATGAGGACTGGGACTCGGGCATCGGCCATTTGCCAGGCAGTGCAGACCTTCTTACCAGGGGAAAGCGGGACTCTGGTACCGCCTGAGGTGCCCTGGCATCAAAATACTTGCATCATCACCTGTGGTTGTCTGGGATGAAATGCCAACTGAAGGCAAGATGCTAGGTAGCCCAGGTGTCTGCTGACTGGGGCATTATGGTCGTGCTGATGACTATTCACGGAAACCCCGAGGTTTGTCTAGGGAATGCGAGTTGTTGAACGTGGGGGTGAGGGGAGAGGAAGGCAGGTGAGTAGCCAGCCTGGGAAGGGCTGTCAGCACCTGAGGGTAGGTGTGAGGCTCATTCTGGGGTAGCAGACAATGCTACCCCAGATGCTAGGAATTTCACAGCCAAGGCACCCACAGCTGGCGGGGACCGAGTGACATGGCAGGTGGGGCCACCTTTGCAAGTCAGACACTGTAGCTGGAAAGACATCCACCCAGTCCCAGCCCCTCCCAGTTCACAGCTCTGGCCAAAGACATGGGAATTGGAGCAGAGACTGGAGCCCAGGGCTGCGGACTCCCAATCCAGTGCTCGGCCCACCACACCTTCCCTCACCCATTTGTCCTTTGGCTCCCAGCTGGTGTAGACACAGTCCCAGACAGCATCTTCCGGCACAGTGAGGTGTGTGTCTCACTTGTGGTGTGATGTCTGGTTTTTATTTAAATGAACAGCAAGGGGAGGACAAGCTACAACCCGCAGCGGCGAGAACGTCTGTGAGGTGAGGCGCAACCGCCCCTCTCCTCGCCGTCCCTGTCGGCTCGGAAGCAAGAACTCAAGGGCAATTAGATTTTACATATTTTCTTTTTTATACTCTAATAAATATCTCCGATGGAAACCAACTGGCATTTTCTCTACTTAATGTATAATAGCTAGTCTTATCAATCTAAATTATCTCTATAAATCTAAATTAAAGGCCTAGGGTTAAATGTATTTAGGGCACGAAATTAATAAAGTGCCGGCACATCACCGTCACTAAGTTGTTTACTACAAGCCAAACCTTTATTTTCAAAGGAATTTTTCTTTGCCTGTGTGGGAGGGAGGAAGAGGAGGCCCAGGTGTCTCTGGGCAGTCTCTCGGCTGCCGTGAAGTTCCTGCAGGGACCTGAGGGTGCCGGCCCTAGGACACTGCCCGGGGTTCTCTGGCTCCCTGGCTCCAGACCGGCCTTTGAGATGAGCGGCGTGGTTGTGATAGTTAAGGGCCTCCAAGTGGCCCTGCTGGTGACCCAGGCTGGAGACCTGGCCATCACGGCCTGTCACCCCCTGTCACACCCACATCTTACGATAGCCATATCCTCTGTCTCAGCCTGTACTTAGTTTTCCCTTCACACGGGCCCTCCTGTCCATCCCAGCTGTCCCTGCCTTGGTCTGGGGCTGTCACATCCAGCCTGGACAAGTGCAGCAGCCTCCTGCCTCCCGGCTGGTCCTGGCTGTGTCCCTCCTGCTGCAGTCACCCCTTCCCAGTGGCAGCGGCAGGATCCATCTCAAATGCACATCCCACCCAGTCTCCCCGAGGTTCCCTGTCCCCCAGGGCTCCCCATGGGGCTCTGGGTCAAGGCCAAACTCCCCCACGTGGCTCCCGAGGTCCCTCAGCGATCACTCCTCCCCCACTACCTGCCTTGGTCACACTGACCCACTTTGCACATCGGTTCCTTCTGCCCAGACCATGCCCTGGCCCCACCACTCGCCTGACCTTGGTCCTGGTGTTGAAAACCTGATGGGCACGGCCCAGGGTCCAGTGACCCTCAGAGAGAAGGGCTCTTTGCCTCCCTGGAGGGACAAAGCAGGTACGCACTGTGACCCATGTTCCCAGAAGGTGTTTGGAGTCATGCCTCCTGCTCTTTCCTTGAATAACTTTAAAATGATTGTCAAAAGGAAGCACTGGAACCCCCACTGTGGGCAGGGAAGGATCATTGGTCCACAAATGAAGAAGACGAGGTCTCAACCCCTGCTCTGCAGCCAGCTTTGAGTCCCTCCCTCTGGCCTCACTCCAGGGGGACTTTGAACTCTAAGTACCTCCGGGACATGTCAGCTTCTCTCTGGGTCCTGGCTGCAGGGGCGGGGCCCCTCTCTGGGACACGGACAGCCCCCCTCTGGGACGTGGCTGCAGGGAGCAGACCCAGGCCGGGAGGTGAGAGCAGAGAGTGGTGGCTGGTTAAGGAAAAATCCTGTTTCTGCTGGAAAGGAGGTAGGGCTGACCATCTAGAAATGCCCCAATCTCTTGCTCTGCTCCTCTCACTACCTGGATCTTTCTGGAAAGCTCCCAAGGAGGGCTTGCAGCTGAGGGAGGCAGCCGCCCCCCTCCCCTCAGGTTGGCAGAGGCGTCCCTGCTCTGCCCTGGCCCGGGAGGCGATGGGGGACCCAGGTGGGCAAATGCACAGCCACCGAGTCCTGGGATGAGGCGAGCAGGGGTGTGGCCTCTCATTCTTGTCACCAGGGGCCCCCAGCAGCCCCGCTCTGAGCTCCGGTTGGTTTGCTGTTCTAATTAACATCACCGAGAATTAGACTCTGCACCCCGACATGAGCCTGCTCCCCTGAGAGCGTTCTGGCTCAAATCCTGATTAAATATGGAACGGTTCCCCTCCTCTGAGCTTGAGTCTGGGATGCACAAACCAGAGATAGAAGCTGTAATTACCAGCTGATTATGCAGTGAGAGTTATTAAAAGATAAAATAAAATGAAAACCAACATCTCCCAAATAAAAACAATTAACAACACTGTCCGTTATTTCTGAACTACTTAAAGACAAAGGAGCTTTTTCATTCTCACTCTCTTCCCATTCGTACACACTCACGCTGGCCGTTTGCTGAGCTCCTGTACACTGTGCCAGGCGTGTGCTGGGGCAGGATGAGAAGTAAACAGGTCAGAGGCGTCACCCTCCCCAGGCTCACAGTCAGGAGGGGACATGGCCTTTCAAGGAAGAGTCCCGCAGACAAGTGTGTAACTATGCCACCCATGCGGCGATGCACAGGGGTGGTGTGGGAGGATGTTGGGAGGACTGACTCAGATGGCCGGTGATGTTAGGAGCTGACATTGAAATTGGGACCTGAAGAAGGCAGTTCCCTGAAGAAGGGGGCAGGGTAGAGTGGCTGGGGAGAAGGAACAGCATGTGCAAAGGCCCTGGGGTGGGAGGAGTGTGTTGGAGAAACCAAGGAAGGCCGTGGGGAGGGTGGAGTGAGTGAGAGATGAGCAGGGGGAGTAGTAGCCGCCAGACCCCAGGTCTGCTGCCCCCAAAGCCTGAGCCCTGCCTGGGACCCCCTCAGGCCCACCCACCCCTTGGAGGGATCACTGGGACGTGGTCGGGAGGACCCGGGGCAGGGCGGCCTCCAGAACAGAAGTGGGTGAGCCAGGGAGGAGCTGGGCTGCAGCTGGCCCCTGCACCCAGCGCCAGGACTCCCCCACCCCCCTGGGAGGGCTCCCCTCTGGGCCCCACCCACCCCACCAGCCTCCAGAGCCGCCCGCCCAGGTGCACACACCCGATCTGGGCCCTACCCGGAGCCTTGCTCTGACGTCTGGGAGGAGGACAGCGCATTCGGCTCCACGGACTGAGAAACGCACAGGCATCCTCCTCCCGTGCCAGCGCCTCCCTGATTGTCATCGACGGCAGGGCTGAGCACGTGCGGATCTGTGATGCGCCTGACACATCGCCTGGGTATGGATCTCGCAGTCTGGCCGACATCCGCCCAGCCTGGCTGTGACGATCTGGTCCCCCCTGCTGGCCGATGACCGGGCACATGTCCTGGGCGGGAAAGCCAGCCCTCAGGCTGTCCCTTCCTAGGGGCCCAGCCAGGGTGGGGATGGGGCCCAGCCCCAGCCAGAGGGCTCTGGTTGCCATGGAAACAGGTGGCTGGGAAGGCTGGCCCTGAGCGGAGGCCCCTCGGCCTGGCTCCAGTGTCCAGAGCCGAGTCGACCTGAGCCCAGGTGGGGCCTCGGGCCCTCGGCTCCCTCACCACTGTCCCCACTGTGCAGGTGGGAGCCGCCCCTCCCCACTTCAGATCCCCCAGGGTGCCCTGCAGGGACACGGCTGTCCTTCTGCCCACCAGCACTCACTCCTCCGTGGTGTCAGAACCTCGTCTTTCTTTGGGAACTGTCCCTCCCAGACCTGCCTAGTCCCTGTGATTTGCGGGGCTGGTCCAGGCAGGCCCCACCCGGTGCAGTGAGTGGGCTGGCGATGGCACGTGACCCCAGCTGAGTCAAGGAGACTCGCTTCAGGGATTTTTGCTATGGTGGTGGTGAGGAGGCCCTGTGTGTCTTCTGGGGCAGATGGAGTGGCCGGGGTGAGGCTTGGAGGACCCCACGGGGGACCCTGGCGTCTGAGTCCTGGTGGCACCAGTGGAGAACTGGCTCTCACACAGGCACACTGAGCCCCGTCCACGTGGCAGCTGGCACTCAGCGGGTGCCCAGCAAACACTCCCTGGGGACTGAACAGCACATCCTGCTGGGGCAGTGGGGGGTCAACCAGGAGTCCCTAACAGGGCCCCTGGGCCAGCAGAGGCATGCAGGGGAGGGTGCTGGGGACCACCCCTGCCCCCCAGGTGACACAGCCCAAGCCCTGGCTTTAGAGCAGCACTTCACCTGCTGCACATTCAGGTCACCGGGGGCTTTGGGAGGACACTGGTGCAGGGCCCAGCCCACCCCATCCCTGCAGTCAAGGCGGGGCCCACTGTGGGGTGTCGTGGTCAGAAGGAAGCAGGGGGGCGCCCAGGGCCTGCTCACCTGCTCTGGAGGCCTCGGCTCCCAGACAGGGTGGGTCTGGGCACCCATCTGGGGCCGGCCGTGGTTGGTCATGGACGCCTGGGTCTGTTTAGGGGACACTGAGGCCCAGGCAGGATCTCTACCCCCCTGCCCAGCACCCACGGGTTTCTCGGATGTTCTCCCCCTGCCCATCCTCTGAGTTGGGGCCCCGCAGGCTCCAAGCCCGTCGCACAAGTGGATCCATCTTTCTTATCATGGCCAAATATATGTAGCAGCCTCAGAAATGGAGGCATATTTACTTTTGCCATCTTAAAACAGATTTGTAGTATATAAACATGCCCACACTTGGTCTTTCCTCGTATCCCAGTGTGAAATAATCAGACTCCCCCATAAACTAGAAACTGCCAGGGGACCTGGGTGAGGTGTGGGTGCCGTTACACCACGGTTCTCTCCAGGGGAGCCACGGAACCTGCCGGTGCACGCCCCTCCCACCCGGTGCTGCTCTAATGACTCTCGCGTGATGCCAGGCCCCCTCAGATGGTTGAATGCTGAAATGCTGAGCACAGGAGAACAGCCGGCCTCCATGGTCCTGTAGGTGTCCTAGGGTATCACCGCCGGGACCCGGGAGTGTCTGCGTCCCACTTGACAACCCGGCTCCCCTCCCTCCCTTCTCTTGCAGGGTTCCGCAGGGAAGCAGCTAACCCAAAGGCGCAGTCGCAGAGTGGAAATCGAGGCACAACCTCATGGTAGCTTTATGCGGCATCAGCTTAGCTAATCAGAAACCATGTTTTCTGGAATTTTCTTCCCCACGTGGTTCTGAGCTGGCCCCGTCCCCAAGAGACACTTTGTACATTCAGAAGGCAGGAGAGAGGCAGCACCCAGGCCTTTGCCCTCCAAGGTTGCAGCTGGGCCACAGGCGCAGGGCAGCGCTCACCGTGTTGGCGTGTGCACCGCGCCGTGTGCGGTCCCTCCCGCTTCCAGCCCCTCTCCTCGCGTGCTCCAGGTCCTGGACCGAATGCATGCAAAGCTCCACGGTAAGGGGCGCCCGCCTCTCTGCAGGTCACAGGTCAAGGTGGGAGGAGTGAGAGACGGACAAGGGTTCCCAGGTGTCTCCATGGGTTGAGGCTCACGGTTCCGTTGCATCCTTAGGTTTCGCTCTGTCCTCATCCACACGGACGCCCTGCCATGCCCCGCCCCTCCCCAGGCCGCCCCACCGGCCCCAACATTGCGTGGGGCCACCCCTCTGACAACGAAAACAAACCCACCTGTCCCTAAGCACTTAGAGCATTTCCGTGCTCTGATTGGCCCTTGCCTGTTAAACAGCCTTATTAATAGCGAGATAAACGCCTGATGTGGCTGCCCCCACCCCTACTGGGGAGCCTCCGGCAGGCTCCAGCTCAAGCCTCGTGCCCGTCACTGGCCGGGCGCCCTCAGACTCACTGCTGCCCCTTTCCCTACCCTGGGCATCAGGGAGTCAGGCCCCGGCTCCTGGCCCTCCCGCCTCCCAATGGGTAGAGCTACAGGAGCAACCAGTGACAGGCTGGAGCGGGACACAGCAGGGGCCGCTGCCCCCGCCCTGCTTCCGGTGGCGTCTTCGGCAGCAGCCGCTCTCCTCCGTGACGGGACGGCCCGGGCCCCATGGCTCCAGAGCTCTCTGGACCTCCTCTCGCCTCCCCGGCTCTGGGCTCTGGGCCCTGGGCACGCCACCTCCCCTCCGTGTCCCTTCAGTCCTGGGGTGCTGGCTGCTTCCTGCTACTGCCGTGCTCTGGGCGGCCTGGCCATCTGTCCAGTTCCGTGCTTTCATCGTGTAACCAGGTCCGGCGGGACCCCTCCGTCTGAATCCCTAGTGTGGTTTCCCCGTCGCTGACTGCGCCGGGACTGGAGGGCACTCGAGGCTTGGGTGACGTCGGCCGTGGCCCGTGGCCCGTGGCCCGGCCGTGGCTGGGTCTGCAGAGCTGGCCTGCCTCCTGGCGGGGCGGTGGATGAGGAGGGGTGGAAAGGAGGGAGCGGGGCCAGCCGCCATCGCGTCCCATGCGCTGCCCCTGCCCCTGGTGACGGTGGCCCCGTCAGGGTCCCGCCTCCGACCGCTCAGATCCACACTTCTTCCTTCCCTGGGGAGTGGGACAAGATATAGGAAGCCTGCCAGAGGCGGGACTGGCAGGGGATGAAGGCCAGAAGATTCCTCCCTGACAATGATGATGACAGAGTCTGTGACGGTTGCTCTTAGTGATCACTGGAAACACCAGGCAGGACGCTGATTACTGATTTCAACTGGGAGGTGAACTAGGCCTCTGGGAAGTTCCACCTTCAACCTGGAACTGGGGGGCGAGAGCTCAGTGGGCCGCTGTGGGTTCTGTGTCAGGGAGGAGCAGGAGGAGGAGGAGGAGTGCAGAAGGCTCGGGAGCACTGAAGGGCTGGTGGCAATAAAGATGGAAGATTTGGAGTCAGAGAGGGTCAGAGAGGCCAGTGCTCCCCGGATGCCACACAGCGCAGGGCTGGGATGGGCATGCAGATGTGGGCGAGGGTTCAGAGAGGATCCCTCGAGGATTACTAAGGAGCCTTGGGTGAGTACAATATCAAAATCATACTTTCTTAAAGCCTTAGACTCTTAGGGAATCTTATAATCTTAGGACGGTGGAATCATTGGATCTCAGAGTCTTCGGTTTTTAAAACTACAGCAATTTTGAATCTTAGATTGCTCGAGGGTGTCACACCAGGCCCTCCTCCCGAGTACGATGATCTGCACTCTGCGCTCAGCGCTCTGCACACATTATGTCATTTAGTCTCCAAGACAACTCTGGGAAGTAGGAACTGTTGTAATATTTTGCCTGGTTTTCCAGATGAAGAAACCGACACTCAGCGATGGTAAATCAGTTGCTGAAGGTCACACACCTGCAGGCAGAGTGGCCGGACTCGGCCCAGACCTCTCGGCTTCTGAAGCTCCCGCCCTCAGCCTCTCTGCTAGTTTGTCTCCTGTGAGGCTCCTCTGCTGATGCTCACCTGGCCTCTGAGCACACCTCCAGGGACGGGGAGCTCATTACCCCTCCCCAGGGCTGCCCCTCCATCCCAACTTTGGACACTTCTCTCCTCCTCAGGGCATCTGCCCGTTGGCCCCCAATCTGCCTTGGGAACCTTCACCAGGACCCCTGCAGGGAGGGGGAGCAGCTCCCCAGGAGGGGCAGCGATCATGCAGGGGAGCAGAGTGGGGTCAGGAGAGGCCCAGACGCAGCCCTTCCTGGTGACACGGGGAGTCTGGCCTGAGGGAGGGACCAGCTGCGACGTGGAAGCAGGCCCACTCGCAGACAAGCGAGGAGGAGGCCAGAACACGGGGCGGCAGGGGAGAGGGATGAATTTATAATGCAGAAGTGCGGTTCTCCAGCAGTCGGAGTTATGGGGCCTAATGAGATTGGAATCGTAAGTGCTGCGCCTTTAATTTCTTGGCTCGTCTCCCTGAAACTTATTCTGCAACGTGGGCCTCGTGCCATCCATCCTCCCAGATGGCTTTTTAAGTGAAGCTGTTTGTTAAGTGGGAGAAGGAAAGGGAGGGGACAGGGTGGGAAGGGGACAAGCAGGTGGAGCCGTGCGGCCCCAGGGGGGAGACCCGGCGGGGCTGCTGGCCAGGGGTGGGTTTTCCAAGACAGAGGCACCCCCAGGCCCAGCCAGGCCCACCACGGGCCAGACTCCCAGCGACCACTGCTGCTGGTTCCCGGCTCTCACTGTCCTGTTCTTTAGACACGGCAGCCCAATCATACCTTGCAGCTAACTCAGGGCCGCCACTTTAATGCTATACCGGCTGAGGCCTCGAGGGGCAGGCATGTGGACAGGGTCACGCTGGGGCCGGAGGAGGGAACGGCCATGGCCCTCAGGCCCACGGGAGCCTGACATGGACTCCGGTCCCATCTCGCCACCTCTCGTTTCCCCTTCCTCTCTTCCTCTTCCTCTTCACTGGCACAGCCCAGCCCCTGCTGTCCAGCTAGGCCTTGAGGAACCCTTTTGTCTCCTGGGTGGATTTCCAGGTGTGGCCAGTGGGCCGCCAGCCAGTGACGCTCCTGCAGCTGAGACATGAGTGGATGTCCTGGACACCACAGTCCGCCCCTTGGCCGTGCTGTCCCTGCACGTGGGCTTGGGAAAGAGCCATCATGGCCTCCCGTTCTGCAGGGAGCACGGGACACACGGCTGCACAGGCAGCAGCTCCAGCCCCTCAGTGGCCTCGCCCACCCATGCTGCGGCCCTCCTCCCCGTCACTCTCTACAGGGTCCTCGCTCTGAGACATCCCCTGGCACCCGGTGGTGGACACACCTTTATCCCAGGGAAGGGGCCTGCAGAACCCTCGTTAATCGTACCTACTCAAAACAGGAGCACTGTTCCCACGCATTCGCAGTCCCCATGGGGCCAGGGAGTGCCAGCAGGCACACAGGAATCCCCTGGGTCCCCAGGTCTGCTTCCCTGCCCCCGTGGGCAGCAGCCCTGCCTCCTCCCGCTGGCCTGAGTTTACCTTCCCTGCCACTGCGGGGCTCCACTCTGCCTGCTGGCTCCAGCCTGCCCTTGGGGCAGCCGTAACTTGTAGTTCAGTGGGACACTTGCTGTGTGTCCCAGCTAGACATGCCTCTTTGGGGACCAGGATCGCCACGGTCGCAGAGCTCAGAGTGGCAGAGCTATAAATAAACATTGTCTGTTCCGTGTGAGCGTGAGCTGTTTCTAATAGAAATGGGAAGGAGCACATTTCCCAAGTCCACGGTCATGGGCTGTCATCCTGAGGCCTCTTTCATCTGTTCCAGCAATGACACTGTGCTCAGCACATCACCTCCAATCAAGGCTGCCACCCGACTGAGCCTTCGGTGCTGCAAGGTCAGGTTCTAGGAGCTATCTGCTTCCGCAGGCGCCAGACTCACAGATTAAATGGGGACGTGATAAGAGTACTGCCTCTGTTAGATTTTTAACGATGGCACCCATCCTCACCATCTTCCAGCCGGACCCCAGAGTTGATATTGTCTTTGATGGTGATCTTGGCCAGGGAGAGATGGTTTCAGAGGCATTTTTGCTTGTTGTTCTTGACTATGACAGCTGCTACCCAACTGGCCAGGGAGCTAAATCTGCAGTTACCCAAACCGCCAAGTGTATCAGTTCCAATTATCCACTCTGAGACTGGGGATGGGCCTCTGGGTGGCTCTGAAGATGCCGTGAGCCGCACTGTAGCCAGAATTCCGCGTGACACCAGCTCCTACACACTCCCGCTCTAGTGAGGGGTCGCGACAACACTGTGGGTCTGTGGGTGTCAGCGCCAACTCAGACCCCCTGTCCCGTCTGGTTACCCTCCTCTCCCCAGTGTACAGCCCCCCGAATAAATACTCACGGTTGTCAGTCCCTGGGGAAGGGCTAGGGAATCGTCATGGGTATACTTGTCCTGATGGTGAAGCGTCCTGGCCACCTCTGCAGCGGGCTCCAGACCTGAAAGCTGGCTCGTGTGTCATAACTGAGCAACTGACGGCTACGTTTTATTGGCATGACTCCTGCAAGCCTCCTCCATGCTTGCCTTTTGTTAAGCTTTTTATTCTGTGATGATTACAGATTCACACGAAGTTGCAAAAATAGTAGAGAGGCCCCATATAAGCTTCACTCAGTTTCCCCCGACCTATGTACCTTTAGTACAGCATCAAACCCAGGAAGCTGACACTAGTGCAATTTGTATGTATAATCCTTTGCCACTTCATCATACGTGCAGATTTTTGTAATCTTGTCACTCTTGAGACCAGAACTCTCCCGTCTCCCCGGTGCTGCCCCTCTGCAGTCACCCCCACCCTCCTGCCACCCTCCACCAGTCCTGGCCCCTGGCAGCTACTACTCTAGCCTATATTTTTATAATTTTGTCAGAATGTTATATAAATTTCTATAATTTTTAAAGGATGTTATATAAAAGGAATCACACAGTAGGTAACCTTTTCTTTCTATTCAACATAGTAACCTTGAAACCCACCCAAGTTGTTTAAGTATCAGAAGTTTGTTCCTTTTCACTGTTGAGCAGTATTGCATGTGTGGACGCCACCCGTGCCTTGCACCGGCTGTCAGTGCTCAGTCACACCCTGCCGGCTGCCTTTCTCCACGGTGCCGCCCTGGGTCCCCTCTCACCTTACTGGTCACTTCAGGAACTGCAGCCTCCGTGCTGCTGGTGGGAAGAGCTGCCCGCCGGCCTCCCTTTCCCAGCGCCCCTCGTCCCCAGACGAGAGGAGATTCTCAGTGACATGGTGCACCCTCTCACCACTGCATTCCTGCTGGCTTTGGGGAATCATGTGTCCTCAGGGCCCTGCCATGGGACAGAATCCATCCCAGCCTGCCCGCTCCTCTCAGCCTCTTTATGCCTCCTCCTCCCGCCTGCCAAGGCAGCTTGGGCATTCGCGTATCACTGAGAATTGGCCATCACTTTTCCCAGGCCATCTCCCAGGGTCCTTGCTAGATTGTTAGATCCTGTGTCCCCCAAAATGCGCCCAAGCCAAGGAGTTGTGTCCATTGAGTCTCATATCCTGGGGCTCCTGGTACCTGATGGAAGAGAGGCCTCCGTAGCATCTTTCCACCCTTCCTGGGGAAGCACAGGCCAGCTCTGAAAGCCAGAGGGTTTGGGGAGGGCTGCAAAGTTGACATCCTCCGGTGTCCTTGTCCCATGTTTCAGAGTCCCAAGTTTTTCCCATCAAGGCCCTGCCCTTTGTATCACAGGCCTTTCCTGGCTGAGCTGCATCCAAACATCTCTAGAACTCTGCGACTCAAAAGTTAGATCCCTGGTCTGCTTCTCAGCAGAGCTGCTCTGCCACTGCAAGGGGTAAGGGTCTCTGCGGGTCACCACGGAGGCTCTCACGCTGGGCTGCTAAGGGCTTATTAAGGGCCCAGCCTCTCATTACCCTTCTGCAGGGTGTGAATACAACTTAGAAGCTCAATTCCCAACAAAACAGAAGTGTTTGAGTTCTCTCGGCAGATGGCAGAGAGGAGCCAGCCATCTCTGCTCTTTGTGGGCATTGCCCCTCCACCCGCACCTTTGAACGCCTCCAACATGGCACCTGCCACAGAGTGGCCTTCCACTGGGACGTTTTCCCAGGTAACCACATGTAAAATATTTGTGATTGAGCCACCACTTTATACCAAGTAGTATCTGTGCCCAAATTCCCACTGGGATGGTGTCCTCGTCCTTGCCTGGGTGGGTGAGCCAATCCCAACCCCCTTCTCAACCCCCGTGTTCCTGGATCACTTCTTGCTCAGACCATGACTTGTGTTAGTCTGGGTGTTCCAAGAAGCAGCCACCAAGATGGGATATGCGCAGAGGAGGTGACGTATAGCGAGCCCCCTGGGAAGGGGAAATGGAGGGGATCCCAGGCAGGCCGAAAGAGCCAGCGGCTGCAGTGCAGGGCTGGTCCCTGTGAAGGAGAGGAGGGAAGGGAGGCTGGGAGGCCCATCTCAGATTGCAGCGAGTGGAGTGAGGTGAACAGCGGCCAGAAAGTTTCCTCTTCCTGGGAGAGTGGAATGAGAGCTCACACTCACCCAGCGCCCACCTGGGCCGGGCCCTGTCGTCAGTGTTTCTGTAGCTCTCCAGAATGCCTTGGAAGGTGGTATGTTCACCCCGCTTTTACAGAGGGGGATCCTGAAGCTCAGTGAGGTCGCCTGACTATCACGGAGTGACAAGCCAAGGCTGCTATCCAGTGGGCCGATAGCAAATCCACTCCCTGTCCGTGGCACCACACTGGCCGGGAGGAGTGGCACAGACAGAGGGCCATATAGGTGGCCTGTCAGTGGCCCAGTGTGGCCAGAGTCAGGGTCCGTGCTCAGAAGCTGTGGGAGGGGCCAGCTGGGCTCAGACCATGGTGGCTTTATGTGCCAGGCCAGGGTGGTTAGATTTGGTCACATAGGCCAGAGTTCGTGACGGGTGGCCTCTGGGCATATCCAGTCTGCAAGCAGGATTGGCTTGGCTCCCTCGAGGTTTTAAAATGTTTTAATTTAATTACCAAGAAAAATTTCTAGATTCTAAATAAAAATTTTCATTTCTGGCTTCTCCTGACAAATTAGACAATGTGACCCCTTAGGACCCTACTTCCTATCGTAGGAGCTGGAACCGAGTGTTGCCGCCCCCCTTGGATGTGACAAGTGCTCTCCATACTGCATCCACCTGCAGGGGGCCCATCCCACACTAACGTCCCTGCTTGGCTCCTGGACAGCCAAGGTGAGCACACCCGTAGCAAGCCCACACCTCCCTGGCTCTACATGACCCATACCGTGGGGCAAGGAGACTGGTGACCTAGACTGCCACCGCGGCTCCAGCGTCAGAACTTAAGGCCTCTCCAGGATGGCCAGGGCAAGGAAGGGGAGCACTGAAGGGGCTTGCACTAGAAACTAACTGCTTCAGCCTGGGAGTATCGCACATCTCTTCTGCTTATAACCTGCTATGAGACCTAGACTTTCGGGAGCGGAGAGATCTTTGCTCCAAGTGGGAGCAGAAAACCACGTATAGGTAAGCAGGAGACATCTTCACCCTGTGCCTGTGGGCTTTGAGTCCATGACCCCGATACAGGAAGCAGCATCTCAAATTCACACGTGCAGTTTTTCCACCTGCGGGGACCACTCTAACACTCTGTCCACAGCACCTTAGTTAAGCCTTACAGTAACTCCGTGAGACAGGCGTTACGATCCCAATTCTACTGAGGGGCACTGCGGCGGAGAGTGATAAAGTAACTGTCAAACCCAGGCTCTCTGGCCCCAGAGTCTTCCATCTTAGCCACGTGCTGTGCCGTCTTCAGGGGGAGGCAGTGAGGAGGGAAAAATGCAAGAGGTGGGAGCTTGAGCAAAGGAGGCAGGGAGAATGGGGTGGCCGTGCGTGCATGCACACGTGTGTGCTCGTGTGCATGCGTGTGTGGGCATGTGTGTGTGTTAAAAGAGCACTTTGGTAGTTCAGGCTTCAGGAGATATTTACGGAACACCTACTGTGTGGCAGGCAGTGTTCTAGGCACTGGGTGGACTGCAGGGAGAGAGACCAGCTGGGAGGCTGTTGCAATGGGTGGGTGAAAGGAGAGTCAGAGGATGAGGAGGGACAGGCATGTGGCACCCAGCAGGTTAGGGCAGAGACGGGACCAGCTGCTCTGACTCCTGCCTGGGCCACCCGTCCCGGCCTGCTGCTTGTCCTCGATGGGGTGATTGGATGATCCTGTTGCTAGGAGACACTAGCCAGGGCTCTGGCGGGGAGACAGGCCCCTTATGGGCTGCTGGGGGTGCCAGCCAGGCACTCCAGGAAAGCGACTGGACGGTAAAGACCTGGAGCCTGAGAAAGTCACTGCTCTGGCTGCCCTGCCCCCACCCGCAGGGCTCTGTCCCCAGGAAGTCAGGGACTCAGGTAGCCAGTGCCCGCCATGCTCCCCGCAGCCTGGCGTGTGTGAGAGCAACCCCACAATCCTCTGAGCGTCTGACAGTGGAGGCTGGGGAGGTAAATCACGGCGCATCTAAATGAGGTGCGATTACGCAGCCATTAGCATCATGCTTTTGAGGAATTTGCAATGATGTAGGAAAGCGCTGATGATATATGGTTATATGGTGCATTAAAAAACCTGAACAGCTGAATACACTGTATGATCCCAATTATGTAAAATTCAGTACGTGCCATGAAAGTTGAGAAGGAGGGGAGAATAGAAAAGAAGAGGGAGGAGAGGGAGATGAAGATGATGAGGAAGGAGGAGAAGGAAAGGAAGAGGGAGGAGGAGCGCCCTCTTTGTGTTGAGCACTTGCCCTGTGCCACGCACTCCACTTTGCGGTAACCCATGTGGAGGAGGAAAATGAAGCACAAAGAGGTTAAGTGACATGTCCGATGTCACAGGACTGAGGCACCAAGGCACGATGTGAACCCAGGTCGGGCTGACCCAAGCCCTTCATAGTTGCTGAGCTGGGGGAACTGAGGCAGGACTGGGGTGTTTCATCTCCGGAGTCAGGGTATTTAACAGGTTGTTGAAGGAGTCCCAAGAGCTTTGCAGGAGTGTGCTGGCTGCAGGTCATGTCGCCTCCGCGAAATTGATATCATCGCCAGTCCTATTTTACAGACAGAAAGGTTAAGGCAAGCGTCTCAGTGATCTCTTAGAGGTGCACAGTGGAGGTGGAGCTTAGACCCAGCTCTGCCTGCTCAAGTCTCTGCACTCTCAGCTCTCCTACGAGTGACAGGGAGGGAGTGGGGAGTGGACTAGGCAGGACACAGGCCCTGCTCCGTGTGTCTCCCGGAAGCTGGCGCTGCTTAGCTCACGGATGGGCGGCTAGAGGGTGCCTGGAAACCCGGCTGTGGCTCATGCGAGCTGTGTCTGCTCTTGCTCTGATAGGAGCAAACATGAGGCAGAGGAAGCGGCACCCAGGGTCCTCGAATGCAGTGGCTGCCATCACCCACGGGTGGGTGATTTCCCTGGTGCCTGGTCTTCTCCGCTGTCACACTGCTAGCACTGCTCCCTGCCTGGCCAGGGGCTCTCAGGAAACCCAGAGCAAGAACTGTCCTCCCAGGCCTTCCTGCTCACTGGCATCTCTGGGAAGATGAGACCTCGTCCCCACCCCCCACCCTTGCTGCCACCAGCTGCGATCCTCTCTCCTCCTCTCACCCCTGCTCCTCTTTAGGGATTGAGACGCCTGGTCTGAAATGTGCCTCGGTGGCTGGCGCAGGCCAGGGAGGCTTCTGGAACGGAGGAATACTGTGAACACCTTCCCCACCCCTCCCTCTCCTGGGGTACGGACAGGAGGCTTCATGGGGCTGTGCTGTCCCTTGGCCACTGGCATCCACCGCCAGGCTCGTCCCAGGGGGCCTCTGGAGCAGCCTGTACCTCGCGCATCACTGGCCAGGGGCTGGGCGGGTTTTATTAACTCTGTGTGTGCTTCCGTGAGCTGCATTTAATCCTTAATAAAGCACGCTTTTTCTAGCCATTCTTTACAGACCAGAGAGGCTGGCTGAATTATTAGTCCCATTCTACAGATGAAACAACCAAGACACAGACAGGCAAGCTGCTTGCTCCCGGCATTTCTGGCTGGCCAGGGGCGGCAGCTGGACTGCAGCTTTATTTGACCCATAGCAAACCACTGCCTCCCACCCGCAGAGAGAGGAACTGGCGTCTCCATGCACAGGAGGAAGAGACAGTCAGGAATGGGCCCCGAATCGCCCCGGCCGCCCTGCTTCGGGGGACCTCCCAGCTTCCTGTGAGCACCCCAGTGACAGAGCAAGTGCCCCCTCCAGATGCCCCCACCAAGAATGGCTGTGGCTACAAAAATCCTCCCTCCCAATGCTGGAATCTCTCCCATCATTCGCTCATGTGTCCATCACTCACACTGTCACCTCCTGCCCTCCAGGTTCCAGGCCCCAGGATACCTAGGTGAACAAGGCAGACAAGGAGATGACGTTGTTCAAAGAAACATACATGGAGTCAGATGAGGAAAGTTCCAGGGGTCTTGGGGACCTGAGGAGTCGATGCTGGGCCACTTCTGGCCACCAACAGTGAGCACCCACTCCTTTGACCCCTGGCTGCTCAGCTGACCGGCTCTGGGCTCTAGCCTGGCCCCATGGGCCCACCCTGAGGGGTCTCACCCAGCTTTAGGCACCCTCTGAGTTTCAGAGGGTCTTCTGTCCTGTGGATGGGGCTGGGCCACCCTCCATGGCCATCTGCCGGGACTTCCTACTGCGGCCACCATAAAAGACAGAGTTTGCAAAGCCAATCTGGGCTCTGCCTTCTCTTCCCTTTGCCAAAAAGCTAATTGGTTTTGCAATTAAAATATGTAGAGAACAGGCGATGCAATCAATTCTATGAAAACTTGTTCAGTAATGAAGTGTTGCTTCCAAACGGTGCGCCTGTCAGCACGGCGGGCTGGGCCCCGCACGCAGCTTGGCAAAGGCAGTCCTCGCCCACCTGGCCGTACAGACGGGGTGTGCCTTTCACCGGGTCCCGGAAGGACCTGGAGACAGTATTGAGATCGCCCCCGGGCAAGTGAAATTATCTGTTTTAAAGAGAAGAAAATGCAGGCAGGGGAAGTGCGGTGTACCCCAAGGTACACGGTGAGGCCGGGGCCGAAGAGAGAGTTGACAGTCGCGTCACAGGCTCTTCCCACCTCTGGACTCGCTGTTCTTCCTGTCCCACTGCACATTTAGGCCAGAAAAGTCTCTGAGCTCAAAGGGAGAATGGAGCTAGAGCCCGCTCCGTGCTGGCGCCACACCTGGCCCTCACTGTACGTCACCGTGTTCAGAATTCACGGCAGCCTTGCCGGGGAAGGTGTTCGAGTTTTACAGAAGAGGAAACAGAGGGTCAGAGAAGTGCAGGGGCCTCACTGGACCCTCACAGCAGGGGCTAGAGCCTCAGGGTCCCCCAGCTTCTGGGCAGCATGTTCTTCTCACCCCGTGTGTGGTTGACAAAAACGCTGCCAAAATCAACAGGAGTGGGAAAATAGGCTTTTCCTCAAATAAATGCAACAAACTTTTTAACACCCCTACCCCACTGTGGCCACTTTACATCTTTCCCTTATTTGATTCCCGCAACAGCCAGCCAAGGGAGAGGTTAGCACTCCCATTGTCAGAGGAGGAAACTGAGGCACAGGGAAATATAGTGAACACGCTCAGAGTCACACAGCGAGCATGTGAGGGAGGCACAATTCAGACCAGGTCCCCCAGCCCCAAAGTGCCTCCTGCACAGGGCAGCGCCTGCTCTGGGGTCCCCATGGCGGACGGTGGGTTCCCATCACTTACTGGGAACACTCTGTCCTCAGGGAGAGGGTGAGGCGGGCTGACCAGCCACAGCCTGTCGTGTCTGCTGGCCACAGGCTTGGGTCCTGGCTCTGCTGCTGCCCAGCTGTGTGCTTGGAGCAAGTCCCCCACCTCCCTGGGCCTCAGTTTTTCTCAGCTGTAAAATGGGTTCGCGTGAAGATTTTTCTCATAAATACAGAATGATTTAGTAGGTTGCATGAGGCAGGTCTTTCAAAGGCACTCCAGACTCTTCACGCCCTAGCCCTCTCTCCCAATGCACTCAATGTCAAAGAACCTCTGGCCATGCTGAATACTGAACTGGACACATACAGCCTTTTATTAAGCACCCACTGTGTGCCAGCACCTGCCAAGTTCCTTACCCCTGGGAGAGCATCTCCTCCCTTATTCCCTGTGTGCCCAAGGTCTTGGTGTCTTACCAGCCCAGAGAGGTCAAACAAGGTCAGCTGTTGTTCAACTACACCAAGCACATTCCTGCCTCAGGCCCTTTGCATGTGCTGTCCCCTCTGTCTAAAAGCCTTTTTTGGAATGACTTACTCCTTCACTCACTCGGGTCCCTGTTCCAAGTTCTCCCCTCAGACAGGCCTTCCCTGACCCCAGATTTAATGCGTCTCTCTATAGCAGAGTCTTTTGAGGGTTCCCAGAGCAGGGCAGCACGGGCTCCAAGGGGCTCAGACTCTTTTAGCCTATGCAGCCCTTCTCCGAGAGCAGACACAGGCACCTCGGGGTGCACCGGGGTGGGCTCAGGCTCCAGCTCTGTACTGCGTGGGATCTGGGCCTCCTTCTGCCCCCAGACCCTGTGACTGAGTCTGTCTGTTCGCTCTCCTCCCTGGGGACCCGTGTGCTTCTCCCCCCAAATCTGCAGGGTGTGCCGAGGTTCCCACATGGCTGCATAGATGGAGCCATGCTAAGTGCTCACTGTGTATGTGGCGCCATAAGCTCCACTAGTTCACTTAAATAGAGATGGGAACTTGCACAATCCCAATTTTTATAGTTGGGTAAATTGAGGCACAGGTAGACAAGTAACTTGTCTAAGGCTACTCAGCTATTAGGTGGAGGAGCTGAGTTTCAATGCAGATATCTCACGTCGCAGCCTGTGCCTGTAGTCATGGTGGCCACGGGGCCACTCTGCACACCGGAGACCTGATGCTTCTTAGTAGATGGAACCTCACACCGTCATCCATGTGAGGGCAGCAGGGTCCCAGGTACCCAGGCAGGATGCTGCCACTAATCTCGCCTTTGGGGGCAGATATGTTGCAACGGGGAGGTTCCCTGCAGCCTTCTGGGAAGAACATAGCTCTGGCAGCCAGTCATCCACCCGTTCATTCAATCGTTCATTAGTTTGTCCTTCGTTTGACAAACACTGACTGAGCATCTGCTGTGTGCCAGGCCCTGTGCTAGGGGGACAGGGACAAGCAGAGACCAAGCCCACCCCCAAGGGGCTCAAGGAGACAGGAGAGACAAACTCAATGACAGAATTGTGAAAATAAGTGTAAAACGGCACCTGTGGTGGAGCTAACAAGGTAATGCAGACGGAGACTTGGGGACCTCGCATGGTGTGACAGAGGCTCTGATCTGGTTGGGGGGTCAGAGAGGGGTTCCTGGAGGAGGTGGTGCTGGAGGAAGATCTGAGGTCCGGAGGCCTCTTGTTGGAACACTGTGGGAGAGAACTCGGTTGTGGGTTGAGCATCCGGAAGGCTGATGGTGACAGTCCTGGAAGTTCGGACCCTAACAAGGGACATGAGTCTCAGATTCTGTGATTCTGACCCGTTAAGTAAAAGGTTTAAAGACTGAAAATCTAAGATCCTGGCTTCCAACACAAGAATTTATAGTTTTAAGCTTCCATTAAGCAAGGATTCTAAGGCCTGAGAATTTAAGACCCTGGGATTTGAGGACTGTCAGGTCCTAAGAGGCTGGGATTCCAGAGTGGTGGCCTCTGCTGCTGGAGAAGCACCTGCCAGAAACTTCCATCTTCGGGGAGGGAGGGGTGTTTCTCCTCTTCCTGCTCAGAAGGTGGGTGTGTGTGCAGCTCTTTGTGGCTTGGAGAATGTGAATTCATTCCGCAGTTCCAACGTCAGGTGCTTACCTTATCTGCATGTTCCAGTTTCCAGAATAAATATTAGAAGACAAGTGTGCGGAGATTTCTGTGTGTACATGAGCTAATTCCTCCAGCCAGGGGTGCGTCCAGACACGGATTGTAACACGGGGCATTATTCTTGCACTCACTACCTTGCAGGGCTGGCGATCCGGCCTCAGTGAGCAGGGGAGGGAGGAGGTCCCTGTGTCCTGCTGAAGGGGCTGAGAAGCAGCTTTTCGTGAAGAGCTGCGGCACGGAGGCGAGGAGGGGCGGCAGAGGCTCCCCAGCAGGTCTGGGCCTTGTGCACAGATGGGACTATTCTCTGCCAGGCGCGTGGGGGTCTCTGTGTGAGCCGCCGTGTCTGGGAGCAGTTGGGGTGCTGTTATAGAAGCTTCCAGGGGGTTTAGAGTCAGCAGGGCAGCCCCACCAGGAGTCAGAGGCCATGGTGAACATTGGGTGGGCTACAGAGTCAGACAGGGCCGGATACCAGCTCCCCCTGTCACCAGCTCAGCAAGTAGTGTGACCTCGAAGAAGCCACTTCACCTCCCACCTGGGACTTACTTTCTTAGATATGACTGATGATCCTGCCTACCCCACCCGCCTGGTGGTCCTGAGGATGAGAGAAGACACCAGGTGTTGACACACCATGAGCACCAACCCAGCAACTGCCCTCGTGACACCTGCTGGGGCCAGGCGCTGCTGGATGCTTCTCACCTTAGCCCAGTGTATGTGTTGGGTACTGCCATCATCCCCATTTCACAGATGAGGAAACTAAGGCACAGGGAGGTTAAGTAACTAGCCCAATAGCAGGCATTCGACTCCCAAAACCTGTAAACAGGTTTAAACACTGCATTTAAGTTTTTCCAAAACCCCTTCTCACTGGGTGCCTAAGAGTTGGCCTCATTACAGCACTGATATCCTGGAGTCTTGCTCTCAGTCTCCTGCAGTGATCGAGGTTCTGGGCTTTGCCAGCCTCACTGAGCAACTTATGCCGCCAGGCTTTTGCTCACCCTGTGCCCTCTCTTGAAACACGCTCCCCCTGAAACACCCTCCCCCTGCCTGTCCACCCATGGAACTCCTGCCTTTGCTTCAAGACCCAGGCCAGGCATCATGTTCTCCACGGACAGCCCCCACCCCACTGGTCCCTGCACCTGCACATCCTCCAATTTCCCACTGAGCAGGCGGGGCGGCGGGGGGGTGGGGGGGACAGGACTCTGTCCTGGGGCTGCTGCCCTGTCTGTGCACTTGCCCCTTCCTTCCTCCATTCACCAGGTTGGCTCCCACCTAAGACTCACCTTCCGGGAGGGAAGACCAGTCCCTGGGGGTCAGTACCATTCATTACCCCATTACAGAAAATCTCCCACCCAGGTAGGTTTTGTCATTTCCTGAGATCACCACCCGCTGGAAGGGAGCAGTCAGGACACTCCGACCAGCAACCAGGAGCTCTGAGGCTGCTGCAGGCTGCCAAGGTCACCTTGGGGAGCGAGTGGGGGCTGGGAGGCTGTGCAAGTGCCCCTCCCCCGTCCGTGTGGGCCCCTCCCTGCAGCTGTGAGAGCAGGAAACGTCCCTCGAGTCACACACCCGCCATCGCCATTTACCCCGAGGTCGTGTTAATGAACGTGGAGTATCGTGAGGGCGGCGCTGAGACCAGAGAGTGACGATCGGCACCAGGCGGTCGACTCAGAGCACCAGGCCGAGTGTGCAGCCGTGGTGTCAGCGACCTGCAGACGTCACTCGGCTCTTTCTACCCCGACTCTGGGGCTCACTGGTTAAGGGGCCACAGTTGGGGGCGAGTCTGACCCAGGCCAGGGGTTTTGGGGCTCAGCCGAGGCGAGACTGGAATGAGGAAAACTCTGTTAAGGAAGCACCTGGCGCACGGACACTGTAGGCAGCATCTACCCCCAAACGTCTCTCACGAGGTCCCCATCCTGGTCAGGGCGCAGGCCACCATCCTCACTCCCTGCATCACAGCCCGGCCCCTGTCCTGCCAGCTCCCGAACCCCTCCTCCCTCCAGTGGCAAACTGGGCTGGTAGCTGACCACGGCCTCCGCCTCCCCAGACCTCTCCCAGACGGCCTTGACTGGCATCTCAGGCCCTTCATGACATCCAACCTCTGCCCTTCCCCGTCTCCCTCCATGCACCCACCCATGCATCGAGTTGGTCCACACCACATGACTCCCGGCACTTTCTGAACTATGTCCTCTCAGGTCTCTGGGTCTTTGCTTGCTCTGGTTCTTGTCCTCTCCTGGTGGTCCTCTGCCCAGACACTACCTCCCGTAACTGCTCCACCAGCTGGGGCAGCTCTCCAGCCTGGGCCTTCTCTCTCTGCCCCACCCCCACACCGCTCTGGGGCTCTGAGCTGCTCCCCTGTCATCACTCCTGAGGAACCAGGAGCAGAGAGAGGCCCAGGCATTTGGCAAAGGCCAGAGGCCAGGCCGCCTGTCCACAAGAATACTCATCCTGGGCCTACATCCCGGTTCCCAGGCCCTTCCAGTAATAATGGCTGGGCTGCTTGTGTGCAGAAGACAGCCTTGCCTGAGCCCATCAGGGAGCCTGTCCTTCACTCACAGAGACTGGAGACCAGGAGAGGCTGTGGCCTGGCCTGGGGTACAGAGTCAGGCAGAAGATCCGGCAAGACTGAGCAGAGAAAGGTGCAGAAGAGAAAGGCTTGACCCTAGAGACAGGGGTACCTGTACCTGCCTCTCCCTAGTACCGTGTTGGTGCAGTTCTGCTCTCTCCTCCTGGTGACATGTGGAGTCACAAGCAGGCGCTTGTGTCAGACACCCCTGGGTTCAAGCTCCATTTCTGCCCCTCACTCACTAGGTGATCTTGGGTCAGTGACTAAGCCTCCCTGGGCCTCATTTTCCTCCTTTACAAGATGGAGAGTATGACAGTGCCTGACTTTTAGGGCTGTGGAGTGGATTAAGGAGTGATGCACACAGGGGGCTGGGCCTGTGTCTGAGGCCCATAGTAGGTCCATCTGTGAATGTCTACTCCCTCAGTGGTGACTGGGGGCAGAAAGGGAGGGGGAGGGGCCACTGAGGGGCTGACAACACACTAGCCTTTGGTGTTGGGGTCCACAGTCAACTTTTAGACAGGTCCTCATCAAAAGGATGATAGCAACATGAACACATATAAACATTAAAGCTCTCTGGAAAAAGTAAATATATAGACAAATACAGAATTTTGTAATACTGTAATGGTGGTACATAAGTGTAGGCGACTGACATATATTTTCCTAGTTTAAGAATTAAATTTAGTAATGTACGTGCTCTGCCCAGAGCATTTAAAAGTAATATGTTCCGGACAAAGCCCCTGTTGCCTTGAGGCATAACAAAAACAAGGTGCTGCCTAGAGGCATAACAAAGGACCTGAGTTGCAAGTAAGCAAGAGTTACCCCACCCCATGGCATTGGGGGTCTGGAGGCCACAGGATAAACACATTGTTCCTGTGATTGCTGCGTACACACCATAAGATGGCTGGTTAGTCAATGACGGGTAAGACCCCTTAAGGGAGGGGCGACCTAAGCCAGGCACAGCCACCAGGGTTCAGCCGAAGATCTTAGGGGTTCACCCTAAGAAAAGCTGGGGATGAGAAATGCCCCCTGTGACTCGACTTGCCCATCCTTGCTAATCTCGGTCTGTGATCTATGCCTAGTGCCTAGAGCAACCACCTGGAAACCTTGAGCCAGGGGATATCTGCTTCCCTAAGGCTACGTATTCCAGAATTTATGGCCATTGCTGCAATACCTGGGTGGTTATGTACAAGGAACTAACTTTAATTTTTTAGATTATAAAAATAAAACTGACCCAGTGTATTATTACTCAAGTCAACTGTTTGTATGTGTGTCCACGTTTTTCTTTGTGTTCTGCATTTGTGTTTTGTTTTCTGTGTTCATCCTCCGTCCTGTAAACGGGCCATAACACATAAGTCATTTTTAATTTAGATGTTGAATTTAAAAGATAAAAGCATAAAAATAACTATAAATATAAAACTATGTTAATGGATTCAAAATATAAAAATATGTAATTTATAACATCAATAACAGGTGGAGATGGGGAGCTGTAAAGGGGTAGAGGTTTTTTGGTATGCAGTTGAAGTTGTTATCAGTTCTAGAGGACCCCAGAATCTCTAGCCAGGCTGAAAGATGAAGGTCTTCCCTGTATCAGACCAGTCCATAAAACTAGTAGAGGTGATTATCTTTTTTCAAATGCAAAAATAACAAAAAAACAACAAAAGAATCACAAAGAAACAGGGAAACATGGCCCAATCAAAACAAATCTCTAGAAATCAGCCCTAAAGAAATGGAGATATATTAATTAACTGACAAAGAATTGAAAATAATTGTTTTAAAGAAGCTCAATGTGCTAAAAGAAAACACAGATAGGCAACTAAATAAATCAGGAAAACGATGCATGAACTCTCACTATGTGACCTGGGTGCCCACTCTGGGCCTGAGTTTCCCCAACTGTACCATGAGGGAGTTGGATCAGGTGAACACCTAGTAACATGATAGATTTGGTAGTCTGAGAATATATGAGTCTATACAGATAAGTCTTGACTAGATATTCATAGAAAAATGATACTAGTTCTATTATGATGGTCTCTTTTTGAGAAGTCAGAACAGAGAACAAAGGGCAACCTTACTGTTAACCATGAACCAGAAATAACCTTGTGCTGGTCAATGCTGGCCTGGCTGCAGGGAGCTTTAGTTCACAGTGCAAGCTAAGCAAGATAAAGCCCTGAGCTGAAATAAATGTGTCTCCTCCTCTGATATGTGGTTCATAGAATTAACTAAGCCAGTGAAAAAGAATGAAGCCCTTCCTTGATGATAGAGCCTTGGGAGAGATTGACCAGTGGAAGAGGGGACCAATATCTAATGACTAGGTGTATGAATAAGGAGCAACTGTCACCATCACTGTTATTAATCTTCATCATTATCATCATCATGATTAGAACAATAGCTCGGAATTATCATGAGCCTACTATGCACCAGCCTCCTTCTCAGAGCTCTTTGTACAGCAGCAAGCCCAGGGCCCAGCACACAGTAGATATCTATGCGTGTTGGACTTATTAATTCCATGACCACCAGTGACGTCTATTTCTGGTCCTTTTGAAATTGCATCTCCTCACATTTCTGAAATTTCAGACTAGCTTTAGGGTAAAAATTGAAAAAGAAAGTGGGAAGCTCTCTGGAATTAGAAAGTGCTGGATTGACCCAGGAAATGCAGTCCCTGCCATGGAGAACCTCATCATTCCATGAGAAGGGCTGACCTGGAAACAAAGAGGAAACAGCATGGCACTTGCTCCTGTTATTACCCCACATTTTACATGGAGGAAATGGAGTCCCAGAGAAGTCAAGTGATTTGCACAAGGTCACACAGATTGGGACGGCAGAGCAGGCTCAAACCCAAGCCTCTACCACTGAGGCGCATGCTCCTTCCCACTAAACACTGCCATGCAGAACAGCGGGGAAGGAGTTAGGAAAGGAAGAGGCCAGGGTGGGCTGGAGGTATCAGGGAGGGCTTCCTGGAGGAGGGGGAGCTCAAGCTGGGCCCTGAAGGACAAATGGGAAGGGAAGAGCATGAGGGAGGAAGGCACAACCTTTAGTTTGCTGCTCGCAGACCTTTAGGCCTCTGGTCTGGAATTCTCCATGAGGAGGTTCAAGGTCTTCCTGGGCTAGGCTCCCCGGGTAACCTCTCCCCAGAGCAGGTGAAGCTGCGCCCAGGCCCAGGTGGGAAGCAACTCCCAGGAAGGCGGTGGTGGGCAGGGTGGAGCAAGCTCCTGGGAACGTCCTGTTCACGTGGTTTCAGGTGCAGGTGCTCGTGATGGGAATGAGGATGGCCTATCCGCTGTGAGGAGGATGATGGTCTCACAAGTGACTCTGATGAGACCATTAGACCAACTCCATCAGCCAGTGGCCCCAGCCACACAGACACTCGCTGCAAAGTGTCTCAGCAGCAGAGGAACACACAGCCGATAGGACCTGTGATTTGCCTTGCAGATTCCTTGTGCCAGCACCATCTTTCAAGGTAAGAACATTCCCATGACGTCCACAATTGGCAAAATTAGTCCATTTCTCTTCCCTGTTCTGCCTCTGAAGCCCATGTCGACAGCTCATTTTCCTGTAATGAGGCTGCAGAAGTTAAGTAACATCAGGCAGGCAGGAAAATACACATCAGCTCAGCTGCCAAAGGGCATTCTTGGTGTGCAGGCAGGACTAGTGAAGCTGGGACTATGTGGGGAGCCAGATGCCTGTGTAGGTGGGAGACCCGTCGATGCTCTGCACGGAGCGTCAGTGACTCCTTCACATCCCGAACCCCCTTTCCCTCCTGCTCTCTCTCCCTGACAGATAGTTATTGATGCCCCGAGGTTGGCATCAGATTGTAGGGATGACTGAGACGCACCCCAGCCCTTGGGGAGGCCCACGTGGGAGAGAAGTACACTCATCAAGGAAGATCCCGCAGTGCCACAGCATTCATTTATTTGACATTTACTGCGTTCGAGGAGTTAAGCAAAACCACAGTGGTCCCTGCCCCACGAGGCTCACAGCCTAGAGGGGGAGGCAGACATCGATCTAGAATGACACGATTAAATGTGAAGTGATATGGGCTGTGCAGAAGACGCTCCTGGTGCTAGCAGAGTATATAATAGGGGGCAGGGTCAAGGGAGACTGAGGAAGGCTTTCCGCAGGACTAGATGGCTGAGCTGGGGTCTGAAGGACGCACAGATATTATATGTCAAAGGAACAGCACATGCAAAGGTCCTGTGGCAGGGGGGATCTTGGCGACCATGGAGAATTCTAAGAGGACAGGAGTCTGGAGAGGAGGCCAGAGCCCGTGAGGCCTCAAGTTCCACACCAAGGATTTGGTTTTATCCCAAGAGCGAGCAAGGCATTGGAATGGTACCAAAAGGAGTTTGTATTAGATTCACTCACTCACTCACTCATCCATTTACTAAATACGACCCCGGAAGGGAGTCCGCTTGAGAGGTTCTGCCCTGGCACCGACCCGCTCTCTTCCCCACAGTCACACCGTCCATCCTTCGTCTCTCGGCCCAGGCACGTTCCCTGGGAAGCTGTCCCGGATTCCAGGATTACTCGTCTCCTCTTTTGTGCTTCCAGAGAACACTGGGACCATCCCCGATTCACGCGTGCATTATCGGGGATCTCCGGAGAGACAGAACCAATAGGAGATGCTGTTTATAAATAAATAAAGATAGATACATAAATGAATTATGAGAACTGGCTCGTGCAATTTTGGAGGCTGAGAAGTCCCACAATGCACCACCTTCAGGCTGGAAGACCAGGAAAGCTGGTGGTGCAATGAAGTCCAAGTCCAGGGTCTGGAAAGCCAGGCGCACCGGAGGGCCGAGGGCAGCTCCAGCAGAGAACACGAGCTGCCCTTTCCCCGCCTTTCTGTTCTATTCGGGCCTCAAGGGATGGTACGGCGTGGGTCACCCCACATAGGTGAGGGTGACCTTTTTCACTCATCTACCTACGCAAGGGCTCGTCTCTTCTGGGAACGCTCTCACAGACACACCTAGAAGGAATGTCTTACAAGCTATCTGGGTGTCCTCAGCCCAGTCAAGCTGACAAAAATCAACCATCACATGGTACCAGGCCCCGGCAACCCCTTCCGGGTCCCACGAGGGAGGAAGACTCAGGAGGGCGCGTGGGTGGTTCCTGGTTTTAATCTCCTTCCTCGGCTGTTCTCCTTTTCGAGTGGAAACTCCAGGGGGAGGGTGTCGCACGCACTGTTGTTTTCCTGGGGTCTGGGACTCTGGGGGGACACCCTGCAGGACCAAAAGGGCTGACGGAGGGAGGGAGGGAGGGAAAGGAGGGGGAAGACACAAAGGGCCTCGCCTCTCAGGCGCAGGAAGGACGTTAATAGGTCTCGAGAGGTGAAGCCCGCAGACAAGAGGGAAGACATGAAATGCTCACCTGTGACCTACAGCGTCCGCTCCATCAAGTGATAACTGCTCTCACCTCCGCCAGCTGCGGTCAGAGTTTCCTCTCGAAAGAGCTTTCTGGAGTGAAACATTCATTTTTTTTTTTAAATTGAGACAGAGTCTCTCTTTGTTGCCCAGGCTAGAGTGAGTGCCGTGGCGTCAGCCTAGCTCACAGCAACCTCAAACTCCTGGGCTCAAGCAATCCTGCTGCCTCAGCCTCCCAAGTAGCTGGGACTACAGGCATGTGCCACCATGCCCGGCTAATTTTTTCTATATATATTTTAGTTGGCCAATTAATTTCTTTCTATTTATAGTAGAGATGGGGTCTCGCTCTTGCTCAGGCTGGTTTCGAACTCCTGACCTCAAGAAATCCGCCTGCCTTGGCCTCCCAGTGTGCTAGGATTACAGGCATGAGCCACCGCGCCTAACCACGGAGTGAAACATTCTTTACGAGGGTCGTTTCATGCTCAGCTGGACACGCTGGAGATGCCACAGGCGGGAAATCCTGGCGCCTCAGCCTAGAAGGCAGCGGAGGACGCCCGCCTGAGGATGGGCCTGGCGTCGGTCCCCTCCTGCCCCAGCAATGGGTTCGGACCGTCCGAATCCTGCCCGGCCCCGGGAGGAAGAGGGACCCTCCCTACACCTCCTCTCAGCCCTGCCCGCCGGGCTCCTCCGGCCCAGCCCCGGCCGGTCCCTGCTGGGCCCCCAGACCCACCCTGCCCATGTGAGGGTGAGGCTGAGCCAGGGCGGCCGGGCCCCAGGTCCCTGGGAAACACCAGGACTGGCCTCCCGGTGGATTCCTGAGCACGTCACACCCAAGCCCAGCCTGAGGGCCCCTCCCAAAGCACTGGAGAAACACTCACCGAGTGTCCTGGTGGGTTTGAACCTGCACAGCTGGATCAGTCTTGGCTGCCCCGACTCCCAGCTGTGGCCCGAGCACTTCCCTCTAACTGCAGGCCTCTGTTTTCTCGTCTACGAAACAGGCATTTCTATTCATTCAACAAATATGTATCGGGTGCCAGAGCGTGCCAGGCACTGTCTGAGGTGCCAGGAACAGAGTGACGGGGACAGACAGGGACACTGCTTCCATGGCATTTCATCCAGTGCACAATCCTGTGTCCCACACTCGGGGGTGGGGGATGGATGTGGAGCCCAGAACATGGAGCCTGCGTGTCATCAGAGCTCAGTAACCCCCGTGGGATGAAGGACAACAGCAGAGAGCCGGCCCTGGGCTCCGACATCCCCCTCTTCCTACCCCAGCCCCGAGGGTGGGTGCTGCTTCCCACTTTAGGATGAGTACAGGAGGCTCAGAGAGGTGAAGCGCACTATCCAAGGGCACACAGCTAGCCGGGGGTCGGACCCTGGCTCTGTGCTTTTCTGCGTTTCTGGCCCCAAAGGCCTTCCGCAGCCCTTAGGGTCATATCCCTGGGGTCGAAGGGGCCTCCCAGCCTGTCCCACAGGACCTTGGTGCTGGGCCCGGCCAGGCCGCCCCGCCCCCACCCCAACCACTCTCTGCTCCAGCGGGCAGGATTGACCCGGCCTGGCCCCTCCCTGCGCCTCTCTCCAGCCACAGCTCTCCGCCCTGTGAACAGGGACGATGTCGGCCCCTCCAGGGGTGTCGTGAGGGTGGACTGAAGAAGGACCCGGCTCCTTCCTGCCCTGGGCTCTCCCCAGCCTCCCTCCCACAGCCCTCCCTTCCCACCACGCCCCCGAATGCGGAGCCTGATGTCTTAACGCCGTGTTTATTTCCTTCGCAGCCGCGCTCACTCTGGGCGACAGTTTTATTTATCTGCTCATTTAGCCATGTTGGGGCTGCTTCCCCAGCTGCTTCCGAGACCTCCTGCCGGCCTCGGTCACGGCAGTGTCTCGGTGACGCAGAGCCGGCGCAGGGAGCGGCTCGAGGACCACTTGCGGGGGAAGGGGCGGCTGCGGCGGGGGACTGGGCTGTGCTGTCAGCATGGGTGAAGTGACAGACAGCCCCGACCCTGGTGGCTTCAGTCAATAAGACTTGGTCTCTTGTGCAAAGTCCAGGAAGAGGTTCCTGGCGGGGGCTCCCTCCGTGCGGACACATTCTCGGGGGTGACAAAGGTTGCAGGCTCTCTCCATCCAAGATGCTGCCGCCTTCTCATGTGGCCCCCAGGCTCCGGGGAAGGGAGGATTGGGAGGGACGCCTTGACCACCCCCGTCTCTCTGGGCCTCCAGAACTCTCCTCAGAGTTTGCTGCAAAGACCACCCCCCCAACAGCTGCGCCAGGAGCCCCAGCTTCCAGCAGCTCAGCCTGGGTGGGTCCCTGGCTTTGCCCCTCTAGCCCGGCGGCCTCGGGAAGCCCACGCAATCTGTCTCCTGTCCCCTGAACTATTCTGGTTTCTCTTGCTGTTTGCACCACCTGGAATGTTCTTTCATAATTAACCTTTCTTGTCCTGGTTAATTCCTGCTCCTTCTCTGATGTCAGCTTAGAACTTCCTCCGGGAAAACGTCTCTGACCCTCCTGCCCCACACTAGAGTGTGTTTGGGTCCCTGTGCCCCGTTAGCAAGAATCTTCCCATGTAGTCCTCACCCACTTCGCTGCCTGCCCCCCGAGTTGGCTTTCACAGTGCAGGGCTGACTGTAGCGGGGTCACGGCTACATCCTCGGTGTCAGTCAGTGCCCGGTGCTCTGAGAAACCCAGTGAAGAGGGAGGGAAAAAAGGAGTGAGCAGATGGGATATTCTCAGCCTCAGTTTCCTCATCTGGAAAATGGGCTAATAACTCCTCCCTCACAGGGTCCCTCTAAAGATTGGACGCCGTGATACAAATGAGACAGGTTGTTTGCAAAAGTGTCTGCGGTTATCCCTCCCCCCACGGTATTCTGGCCTTTCACAATGTCACTTTGCATCTCCCCCGTTAGATCTGGAGTCTTTCCCTGCCCCTCACTCTGGGCTGCTCTGAGAACTTGCTCTGGCCAAGAGGATGCAGCTAAAGACACAGGGTGCCGGTTCTGGACCTGGACCGCAGAGACTGTGTGCCTGCCCTACCCCTCACCCCCTCGTTCGGGACTCTGTGACCTTCTGTGAATGAGGCCAGGCCAGGCCACCTGGACCAGAGCTAGTCACTCACCCAGCAGCAGCCAAGGCCCTGGGTGCAAGAGAGAGCCGCAAAGCCACCCGCTGACCCTGGCTGATGGCAGCCACGTGAACCAGGGAGTCCAGGGCTCTCGGACTTGGAATTGAAGTCAGAGCTTCTTGTTTTCAGAGACACGCGTTTGGGGTGCTGTGGCCTAGAACAGCAGACTCACAGCAGACTCACAGCCCAGGCAAGCGTCCCAATGCAGCAGGGCTATCGCTCCCTCCAGGCGGCCAGCCGGAGCGACACGGTGACAGTCCATCAGCAGTTGCAGCGCACTACGCCGTCACGGGGAAAGGTGTTTCCAGGTTGGTCCCTGCGGCATCGCTGCCGTGTCAGGCGCTCAGGAGGAAGAGGAGTTGGAGGATTCGTGCAGCGGGCGTAGCTGGCTCCTGGGCAGCGGCAGGAAGCCCCTCTGCGGAGACCAAGACGCTCCAGGAAGACGGAGCAGGCCGGACTTATCAGCCACATTCCTGTCATCCGCACAGGCCAAGATCCATCTTTAACAACTCAGCCTCTCTGACTCTCACCATTTATCTCAATAAAACCCAGGGTGACGTTTTTCTTCCTCTTTTCCTCTGCTATAAAATGCTCGGGGAGTAGCTCAGTGAGAAGAAGAAGGATTGACACTCCAGGAAAACTCATTTTTAGAGGTTTCTATAAAGTCCCATCAGCCGCGCTCCCGCTGAGCAGAGCCCAGTGGGGGGGTCAGTGCTGGGCTGATGCTGGGGAGGGCTAGGGAGGGTGGTGGTGGCAGTTCTGGAAGCCCTGGGGCAACGGGAGAGGGACACAGGGGACAAACATTCAAGGAAGCCCCACCTTCAGCCCTGTCCTCCCTACCAGGGGCTCCTGCCCTGAGTCCCCACCTTGAGCCCCTCTCCAGCCATCCTCTGGCCACTGCCCCTTGGTGTTAGGATTCTGCAGGGCCCAGGGGACCTGCCCACTTGGAGCCTGCACCTCCCTTCCTACAGCGTGCTCTGCCTGTCAGGGTCTTGGAATTCCAGGCCCCAGGCCCACTTGGGGTCCAGTGCAGGCCTGTTCCCCACTTTCCCGCTCCCATGAGCTGCCGCACTGCCTGTGTGAGCAGCCCAGGCCCAGGGGGCCAGGGGGCAGCTGCTGGGCGAGGGTGGAAGGGATGGGCGGTTCTTAGACCGGCAGGCCATGGCATCCCATGGGAGCCAGGCCCCGGTGGCTGAGGACAGAGCTGGGGGGGGGGGACAGTGCAGGGGACAGGTGAGAGGGTTCCTGTCAGGCGTCCACCTTTCCCGCCCCTTCCCTGCCCGAGTGCTCCGAGTGCGCCCATTGCCAGGGTACGCAGCCTGTTCCCGCCTTGCAGATGCAGAAAGCGGGCCTCAGCAGGGCAGAGCTAGCCTGGGATCACAGCCAGCTGGCCGGGACAGGGCCAGGGTCAGAGCCTCATCTGTCTTACCCGGGCCTAGCGGGAGGCAGGCAGCTCAGCACAGGCGTCTAGAACCCGCTCATGCGCAGACGCTGGCTGTGGGTCCCGCCTCTGCCCCTTGCTGGCTGGGTGGCCCCAGAGGACTCTTATCCTCTCGGTGCCTCCGTGTCCTCAGCTGAACACTGGATAATAATCTGGGTTCACATCCCTTATCTGCACCCCCCCAAGTCTCCCAAGTTCCCAAAAGAGAAAGTTGGGGTTTTTTTCCCTTGAATTTGGCGTAAAACTTATTTGATGGCAAAACTGGACCAGAACTAACCTGGGACTATGTACAGTCTATGTTCCAGCCACTCAGCGCTGAAGGCCTGTCACCAGGCTCCCTCACTGGGATCTGCCCGGGGTGCGGGTGGGATCGCAGGCCTCTGGCAGCCGCCTCGAAGGGCTGTTCTGCGGATCACAGGACAAGCAACCCGGCTTATTCAAAAAATAAATTGTAAGAGCAAATAAAGTATGAAGGAGAGACTCTCAATTAAAGAGACATAAAGGATTTATCAACCAGTCGCAATGCGTCAAATTTATTTGAATTCTGAGTCACCTATAAAACAAAGACAAAAACAAATCATTGGAAATATTGAATGTTGTCTGCATGTTTGCTGATATTAAGGACTTTTTGTTAATTTGGGTGGATATGATAATGGGTAGTGGTTATTTAAAAAAATAATAATAAAGCAGGCTTGGGAGGAAAAATAGATAGTAACCCTAAGGCTACAATTGAATCACAACCTTCTGCCTCCGCCTTTGGCAGGCAGGGACCATGTTTTTGCTTTTCTCCTGGCTCTGAGTAAGAACTCAGTGAGTTTGTGCTCAAGGTCAGGCTCTTAACCCTGCCCCTCTGCTGCCCGTGATTGGAGAGTCACTCAACAAACAATCATTAAGCACCTACTGTGCTGGTGCTGAGGGTGTATTGGGGAATTGTCAACACATGGTTTCTGCTCTGGGCGACGGGGGCAGGCTGATGCTCTAACCGGAAGAGAAGTAAACAGCAAACGCCTGATAGAGACATGTGCCATGATGCAAATAAAGGAGCCCAATGTGACAGAGTGATGGTGGGTGAGGCACGGGGACAGAGTGGGATGGGTGTATGGGTAGTCCCTCCTTAGGAGGAGGTGACATTTGTACTGAGATCTCAATGCCTTGAGAGGAGTAGGAAGAAGAACCTCCCGGGGAGAGGCAAGAGCAGGCGTCCTAAAACTACGGCCCTCGGGCCACATGCGGCCCGCCGAGGACATTTATCCGGCCTGCCAGGTGTTTTCGCCATCGCTGCCTGTCCTGCTCAGCAGCCGACTCGTCCCGGGCCCACAGTGCGCATGTGTGGAATGTGCGCCACACTCTCCAATGGCCCTCCAATGGTCTGAGGGACAGTGAACTGGCCCCCTGTTTAAAAAGTTTGAGGACCCCTGGGCATGAGCAAGTGCAAAGGCCCTGAGGCAGGGGTGAGTTCTGTGTATTTGAGTGACTGAGCCAAGGTCAGCATGGTGGAGACCGTAAGTGAGGGCAGAGGGCAGAGAGTAGAGATGAGGTCAGAGGGGAAGGCAGGGCAGATACAGTGGCCATGGGACTACACATGCCGCCTTCCTCCCAGTGCCCTCCAGACCACCCTGCCCCTCCCTGCCCCGGGCCAGGACACTGACCTGCACGCCTGCATGGACGGCAGCAACAAGGCTCCGTGCCCTTCTGTGTCCCGGCTCCTCTCGGGTTCTAGAGGCCCCAGAGCTGCAGATGGCAGTGGCTGCGTTCCCCTCCCATGGGCCCAGGGCCATCGTGGCCCCTCTCCCTGGCCGCCGCTCTTGTAGGGTCTGGAAACGGCTTCCTCCTTTTGGCCCCTTCAGGACTGGGGTGGCAGCAGCTCCCACTGTGGCCGCCTGGTGCACCTGCCACACCCGGGTGAACCGCCCGCCATCCAGCTCCCTTCTTTCCGTCACCTCCCACCGGGGCCATCTGTGCACTGCCAGTGCCATGGTTATCATTCACCCCATGAAGAGGAGTTTAGATTTTATGTTAAGACGCTAGAAGTCTAAAGCAGGGGCAGGGCTTAACTTTGATGGGATATTTTGCTAAGATCTCCCTGCTGCCACGAGGAGGGACGGGGAGGGTCAGATGGGCGGGGAGCACGCTGGGCCCCTGCAGGGTCCCGCAGACGTGGTGGGACGTGCTCCCAGGTGGAGGCCGTGGAGTCAGACAGGCCCCAGCAGGCAGGACCAGCGGCCAGGACAACCGAGCCAGGGACAAGATCCCAGGAGACAAGCCGGGGAGGAAGGGAGCTAGGCAGCGGGACTCCCAGGGTGGGGGCTCAAATGGCATGCATGACCCCTCATGACCTCTTTAGCAGGGACATCAGGAAGCCCACACAGTGCCCCAGCCCAAGGCCTGCGCCTAACCCAGCAGCCATCCAACTGCTTCATACACACACCCGGCGTGTTGCCGCACAGAGCCGAGCAGCGGTGCGGTTGGTCCTGGTCCCCCTGCCGGGCAGGGCCGCGCACCAGGCCGTGTGGCCCCACGGCTGTGCTCGCTCCTTGTGCTGGCGCAGACCAGGAGCCGCGCCACCCGGGTGGGGAGAGGTGAGGCTGCCGGGAGCTGTCGCGGAGACGTCAGTGGAGAAGGGGTGCGTGTCCGCAGGAGGGAGGCAGGCACCCAGAGCACGTCCCTTGGACACGCCAGGCCAGCCCTGGGAGCGGGACACTTAGCCGCCAGACCCAGGCCTGGAGCCCTGTGGGTGCACACGTGGGCACCGGGCACGGCCACCATCGGCACGGGGGACAATCGGAATCCTAAAAACGCCCTCGTTATTTCTCCCGGGGCCGTGGCGCCCTCTGGAAAATGGATGTTTCCTGCCAGATCGTCCCCTGAAGATGCGTTTGTCACAGGCTGTTGTGTAAATCCATGTTTGGCCCATTTTTTAAAATGTGAACTATCCACATGATTGGCCCTAACACTCCTTTCTTCAAACTCTTGAGGTGTGGCTGTCACCGGGAGCTGGGAGGAGCCGTGAAAGATCACTGGAGAGGCCCGGCCCTGCCCTGCCCGGCCTCCGCGCCCCTCGCGCTGCCAGGGGGGTCGGCGGGGCTGGGCTGCAAAGTGCCCAGGACACTGTCACCCTGGGGGTCACCTCCTGGCCCAGTCGGTTCGGGCTGCCGTAACACGCGGCCGTGGACTGGGGGCTTCCCCCACAGACAGTCACTCCTCACAGCCCCGGAGCCGGGGTGTCCAGGCCCGGGCGCCACAGGGTCGGGGGCCGGTGAGGCCCGCTGTGTCCTCACGTAGAGAAAGGGGCGGGGAGCCGCCTGGGGCGTCTGCTGCAAGGGCACCAGCTCCGCTCGTGAAGGCGCCACTCCAGGAGGGCTGTACCTTTGGTCACCTCCCAAAGGCCCCACACCCAAACCCCATCACGTGGGGATTCGGTGTCGCCATTCCAATTCTGGGAGGACAGAAACAATCAGGGCGTGGCTCTCCCCAAGCGAGTCTCCGGTCAGCGTCCTCAAGGAGATAAGCCGGCATGCTGGAGAAAGGCCCAGCTCAGGCGCTCTCACCACACTGAGGCTCCCCGTGGCCCTACTGTGCGCAGGCCTGCACGGGACCTGGGGCACAGCAGTGAGCAGCCGAGGTCCCCACCCCCAGGAGCCGACATGCTGCAGCCGGGACACAGGAACAGACAATACACAGGCATCAGCAAGATCATGCCAGGTGTAGACAGGTGCCGGGAAGAGATCAAACCCTCAGGATGTTACAGAGTCTGGCTCAGGGCAGGGCTGAACAGTGGCCACCTTGGACTGTGGGGACAGGGAAGGTCTCTCTGAGACAGGGACCTCTGAGCTGAGACCTGAAGGTCAAACAGAAATAGACATTTGAACGTCAGATGGAATGGCAGGCCAGGCAGGGGTGGTGGCAGGGGCTAAGGCTGGGCCAGGAGCAGAAACAGAGATGGGGGCAGGATGAGTGGGGACGGGCCACCCCCTAGGAGGACCCACTGACACTCCCCCTGGAATGCTCTCCCTCCACCCCCGCCCCTAACTCTCTCCTCCTCATCCCTCAGGGCTCAGTTGAAATGTCACTTCCTCCAGGAAGCCTTCCCTGAATGCCCCAGACCCTGTGGGACAGCGGGGCTGTATCATTCACAGCCACACCCCTCGCCCTTTTCTGTGACATTCACTTGCTTCACTTTGCCTCTGCTGGATGCCAATATTCATGCGGGAGACTCGAGGCATGGGGGTTCTGCTTGGTCACAGCAGCATCCCCAGCACCGGGCACAGTCCCAGCCCACGACGGGCACTCAGTAACTGTTTGTTGAAGGAATGAACGGACCCACCCAGTCCAACAGAGCTTTCTCCTGCCAACTCCCTCATCCTCCTTTCCTGAGTGCCGCCCTGGGTGTGGGCTGCAGGCTGAGACCGCAGCCCTCGGAGCTGCTAGGCTGAGGCTGAGTTATGGCTTTAATTTTCAGGCAGACTCTCTGATGGCCCCGGCAGTCCTCACCTCCTGTTTCTCATGCTTTCCTATAATTCCTTCCCCGTGAGTGTGGGCTGGACTTATGGCGCCTCCCTTGTGTCAAATAGAACATGCCAGAAAAGATGACGTTTACTTCTAATATTAGATCAGGAAAGGCCGTGTCCTCCACTTGGGGTGCTCTTCCTCTCTCTGTTGGACTGTTCACTTTGGGGTCGCCGGCTGGCACATTGTAAGGTGGCCCATGAAGGGGTCACGCGAGTGGGCGTGGAGGTAGATGCTCCCGGCTCAGCCTGGAGACGACCACAGCTCTGCTCAGTCCCCTCACTGCAGCCAGGTGAGAGGCGGAGCTGGGCGTCCTGTTAAGCTCTGCCCAGATTCCTGCCCACAGAAACTGGGAGGTGATCAGTGTTTGCTGTTTTAAGCTGTTAAGTTTTGGGGTCATTTGTTAAGCAGCAACAGATAACTAATATAGTCACTCACATGCTTAAAATCCCCTTACACTTCTTATTGCCTTCAGGATAATTCTAAAAATCCCTTTAAGTAGGATTCTCAACAGTTTGCGATCACGATCTTTTCCTAATTGCATATGTGCCTTAAACACCTAGCACAGAGCTGACTTACAATAACTATATCATAAGTATATTATTTGCAGGGTAAAGGAAGGAAGGCAGGGATGGAGAGGACAAGGAAGGGAGGAGTCTAAAATTCATGTTTTTAAATACTCCATTATGTACAGCCTTGTAGATTGCATGGTACTAACCATCCTGAAAAACCGAGCTGGGACAAGATTCATCTAAGCCATTCAGGGAATCATATTCACATTACCACAGTAATTGGTTCAGGGGCAGTTCAATCAGCATAAATCTTAGGATTTTTGCTGAGAACTCTGTAATGTGGATGTCTCTGTCTTTCCAAATGATTGGTGTGAGGACATGGAACTGGAACCTGACGCAGCCACTTTATCACCAGGAATAAAGCCAGCCTGAGGCCAAAATCAATATATGAAGGTGAATACAGCAGAGGAAACTGTAAGGAAGTGAATATGACACCTTGATCAAACCACTCCTGAAGCCCACATCTGGAACTTTTTAATTCCATGAGTTAGTAAACCCCCTCTATTGTTTTGAAAAGTTTGTGTTTGGTTTCCTGTTTTTATAAACTGAAAAGATCCCTTTACATACAAGTTTCTATCTTCAAAAATCATCTTTTTCTTACTCCCTATTCAGCTCAGCTGTCTAATGAGTCTGTCACTCAATACTTTCCTGTGCCAGGCTCTTCTTGTCCTAAAACAGAGACTTCTCCTAGGAACACAACACTAGAAAAACCCAGATAGCCCCAAATTTAAAGGGGATCTCCATTTCTGTGGGCTGAGTTGTGTACTATCCAAATTCAAGTACTGAGATCCTAACCCTCAATGTGCTTGTATTTGGAGATAGGGCTTTTAGGAGGTAACTAAGGGGAAAAGGGGTTACAGGGTGAGTCCTAATCCTATAGAAGAAGAATGAGATTGCCCTCTCTCTCTCCACTTGCACACACCAAGGAAAGCCACAGCAAATAGGCAGCCACCTGTAACCCCAGGAGGGGTCCCCACCAGACACTGACCCTGCTGGCACCTGGATCTTGGACTTCCTGCCTCCAGAACTGTGAGAAAATTGATTTCTGTTGTTTAAGCTGCACAGGCTATGGGATTCGGTTTGGGGTGTCTAAGCTAAGACAAGCAGCAAACAAATGACAGGAGTCAATGTCCTGGCAGAGGTGCCTGGGGCATGGAAGCAGACCTGCTGGTTCTCCCTAGTGGGATCAGGGAAGGCTTCAAGAAGGAGGTAACATCTGAGCTCGTCTTTGGTGGGTGCTAAAAATTTCACCATTTGGGAGAGAGGAAGGACATTCCAGACAGGAAAGACACAGGGACAAATGCCCAGCTCCGGGGAGGTGCCTAAGATATTGGGACCATTTATTATATATCATGGGCAGGGGTGAGGAGCCGTGCAGGGCAGAGGCCAGAGCTGGAAGAGCCGGGGGATCAGCGTGTGACCAGACGCCACGCTGAGGAGACTGGACTACCCAAATACACGGGCCCCAGCAAACACGTCGGAGAAGGGCCCGAGCCACAGTCTTTGAAGGAGTCAGACCTTATGGCGTCTCAGGTCCCCGCTGGCTCCAAAGTGCTATGAGCCAGCAAAGCCAGCAACAGCTCGTGACTTTAATTGGGTAAGATTAATAGACTTGCTTGACCTGAGGTTGCACAAATAGGTTTGGAGTTCCACGAAGTCCTGGGAGCACGCTGGGGGCAGGTCACAGAGACCAGAGCCTTCATCGTGGGGGCTCCCCATGCAGGGCTGCACAGAGAAACGCACAGCCAAGTGCCTGGATCAGCCTTCTTGGGCACAGCCTTCCCGCTCAGTTTTCGCCCCCCGAGATGTGCCTACAGCACCAGACCTCCCACCGCTTCCGCCGGGATTTGCACACAGAACCCCCGGGAGCACCCCCACAGCCCAGCCCAGTGAAATCAAGCCACCCTTCTCTGTTAGGGAGTTTACAGTCAGGTGTCCCCTGTTGTGGGGGTGGAAAGAGTCTCATCTCATAAATTGGTAGGAAAGAGCAGCTCCCACAGCTGTGAACGGGGCCTCTGAAGGAAACCATCAGGCCAGGCAAGCATCCGAGGGACTGTGGCTTCCCTGTAACAAGGAGCCACGGCGGAGGGCTCCCACCTCCCCCAGGGAGCCAGAGCTCTGGAGATCGCCAGTAGAGGCGAAGGAAAAAGGGTTTCTTAAACATCATCAGGATAAGCATCGTCAAACGGCCCCGTGTGGTTCCTTTCCTCCTGCCCCACTGGACAGATGAGGAAACTGAGGCATAGTTAAGCCAAGCTCCCCACCAGTGAGGGCCAGACCAGTGCCGTCAGACTCCAGCCTGCACTCTCCTCCCTGCTCCGCTCTTCCAGCAGGCAGGATCAGGGAGGAGCGGGATCCCCCAGTGTTCGCTCCTCCTGATCCTTAAAGCTGTGTCCAGTGTGGGGGGAGGTGTGGGGGGAGGAGCTGGGGCCCTGAGTTTGGATCCCAGCTGGGCCAGTGCTCTGGAAAGAGGGATGACAGTTCCAAGGTCACATCCTTTGGGAGGAGTTGCAGGGCAAATGTGCATAGCATGTGGGGCACAGAGTGATCTCAGGGACCACTGGCTCCCTTCCCTCCCCCTTCTGCTTAGAGACACTGAAACAAAGCCACAGTGCTACCAAAGATGATGTTAGCAGGGTGACAAAAGTTGATTTCTCTCCCATGTGAATTTGAGACTAGGTCTCACTGGTTGGTGGGTGATTCCCTGCAGGAGGCACCCCTGGACACAGGCCCTTCCACGCTGTGACATCTTGAGCCACTAGAGCTGGCTCCTGAGGTCTAGTCATCAGGCCCATCTGCACAGCGTTGGCAGGAAAGGAAGGAGGACCCGTGAGGTTCTCTAGGGCCAAAGGTGGAAGTCACTTCTTCCCGCAGCCTATTGGCAGAGGTGCAGTCACAGGGTCCCGCTCACCTGCAGAGGAGGCTGGGAGGTGTAGTCTTGCTGTGTGCCCAGGAAGAAGAAGAAAGACAGGTGGTGGACAGCTGGAGAGATGCCCATGGAAACCCAGCGGGGGAAGAGCTGAGCCACCTCAGATCCCCGGCTCCCGGTGTGCACCCGGGCCCCAGGCTCTGTGTCCACACTTCACGCCCAGAGTGAGCAGAGTCACAGGATGGCCAGTGGGACCTCAGACACAGGTTCACCTGAGCAGGGAGAGGAGGCTCACAGGTGGCCCACACGCTTGCCTGTTGCCTGCAGAGTGATGGGCAGGGGGCAGAGAGCCACGGCTCTAGGGCTCCTGGCCGTGAAACCGGCCCAGATGCAGAGCTGGCCTCGGGCACCCCTTGGGAGCAGCTTCCTCACCCGCCCAGCAAGGCTGCAGGAGGAGGATCCGTCACACGGGTCGTGTAGGGGCAACTGCGACTCTGACACTGTCCTGGTGTCATTGTCCATCCTCACCTCTCCCAGGCCCTGCTTTCTGCTGGGAGGATCTGAGTTAGGCAAGCCATGGTGCTTTGGATGATGTTGGGGTCCCCCCTTCCCAGGGGTGTCTGAATACAGCAGAAGGCCGGAGAGACGGGAAGACAACCATGCAGGTCACTGAGGTCAAGCCCCTCCCGTCAGACAGACGAGGACAATGGCCCTCGGAGACTGGACGCTTCATAAACATGCAGAACCCCGACCCAGAGGCCCCACCCCTGGCAACCTGACCCTTAGAGACAACCAGAGATGGACGCGGAGAGCCGATACAGGACGCTGCTTATAGTAGCTAAAAATCAACACACAATAATCTAATAATTGGAAAATAATTTACCTGGAAATAGACATTGCCTGAGGAGTTTGGTAAAGTTATTTGTGTTACATCCATTCAAGGGAAAACTAGGCAACGATTTCACATTTCAGAAAGATTCTGCAGAGGATGTTAGTGGCAAGGCAAGATATTTATGGCACAGTAAATGTAAACAGAATATTGCACAGTATGTTGTATACAGTATGTTCTCCTTGCTGTAGGAAAAATATAAACATACACACACACATACTTTGGTATATACATCAATGTTTGACAGAGGTTATGTTAATATTTTGATAATGGGATTATGAGTTGTTTTTCTTTTCTCTCTTTTTTTTCTTTATTTTCTACAATAAACATGCATAATTTTTCTAAGAGGAAAATATGTATTCTTGAATCGAGAGGTTTTGGAGTTTTCATCGTGGCATCCCCCTGCCTGGGTAACACCTAAGAACAAGGAAACTCTATACTTCTGTGACTGTAGGTTTTAGTAGTCAAGACTGTCTGAGACAGAGCCAAGGTTACTGGGGTAGGATCTGGGCTGCTTTTGCCTCGGAAATCCTTGGGAATTATATTTTGTTTTTAAAAGACAGGGTCTCACTAGGTTGTCCAGCCTTATCTCAAACTCCTGGGCTCAAGCGATCCTCCTGCCTCAGCCCCCCAAGTAGCTGGGACTACAGGTGCCACCACACCTGGTAGAACTGTATTTTTGAATTTTTCAAAGTGTTCATATGTCTTAGATTGTTTTCTGTTGCCATAACAAAATACTTGAGCCTGGGTAATTTAAAAGGAACAAAAATGTATTTAGCTCACGGTTCTGGAAGGTTGAAAGGCCAAGAGCACGGTGCTATCCTCAGGCAAGGGTGCTCATGCCGTGTCACCCCACAGTGGAAGGCAGGAGGGCAAGAGTGACATTAATCCATTTGTGAGGGCTCCACCCTCATGATCCAATTAGGGATCAATGCAACAGTGAATTTTGTGGGATGCAGTCAAATGATAGCATCTTGATTTCAGCTTTCTAACCTCTAATTCCAATCAACTCTCGTCTTCCTGAGTAGATCTGAGTGCATGTCAAAAAGGTCAACAACACTGTATTGGCCAGGCACAGGTTGGTAACAGTTATAAACATGGGTGCAACATATTACAGTCAGTCTCTGTTTCTCACAATCTATAGGTGGGTGGCTCTGGGCCTCGGGTTGGAGGCAGGTCTGCCCCACGCGTGCCCTCGCCCTCCTAGGACCAGGGGGCTGGGTGGGGCGCCTGCATCTCAGGGCAGTGGCAGAGGAACGAGAGAGCACACAGGAACACGCAATGCCCCTTCAGGCTGAGATCCAGAACTGACGATTGTCACTTCTGCCACGTGTCATGGACCAAACGAAAGCTCAACCGAAAGTCAGGACGCCATGAGGTTCACTCTGCCTGCCGCGGGAGGAACCGCAGTCACCTGGCGAGGTGCACAGGTACCGAGAAAGGTAAAGAATCGGGGCCAGTTTTTAAATCCAACATCTCAAATCCGCAAATGGTCACTGTGGTCAGGTCATGGTGCACGATGGCTGAACATACTCTGCACACTTGGAAAAAAAAAAAGCAACATTCCTCCCGACTTGAAAAGTAGTACATGCTTACAGCGAAAAAGCATAAAAGGGAAAATTAGCACCATCGTAATTCCATTTCCTCAGATGGTCCCGGTTAGGATTTTGCCGCATGTCCTTGCAATATGCCAGCAACTGACATACTCAAATAAACGTAAGCATATATTCAGATAGAACAAAAGCAGGATCATGCTTTATTTGGTTTTGTATACTACCTTTTTCACTTAATTTCATTTTCTTGCATGACTAATACTCATTTGAAACGAGACTTTTTCATGGCCGTACAATATTTTAAAGTTGCACCATAAGTTATCTGGGTCCGCACGCTCCAATGCGGTACCTGCTAGCCACGCAGGCCCGCTGAGGTTTTGAAATGTGGCGAGTCTGAATCAAAATGTGTGTCAGTGTGAAATACAAACCAGATTTCAAAGACTTGGCACACACACACACAAAAGGAGGTAAAATAGGTCACTAATAATTTTTACACTGATTACTTGTTGAAATTCTGTTTTGGATATATTGGGTTAAGCAACATTAAGCAAATTAATTTCGCCTGTTTCTTTTTACTTTTTCACTGTGCCTACTAGAAAATTAAAAATGACATACTTGGCTTGCATTTGTGGCCCATGTCGCATTTTGTCTCAACTGCATGGCGCTGAGCTGGACGATCCCCCATGGGGAGGGCTCGGAGGCATTAGGGACGGGCTCAGGGTCACGCGGCAGCTGTTGAATCGGTGGAGCCAAGACTAAAACCCAGATCTGATTGATTCCCATGATTTTTACCAGGAGACTAACCTCGCTTTTTGTGTATCTTTCTGATAACTGCCTTGGGATTAATTTCTAGAAGTGGGTGTCGTGGGTCAAAGGGTTCGCGCAGTCTCTGTGGGGCGTACTGCCAACACATCTCTCAGAAACAAGGTGCCAATGCAAACTACTGACAACCGTGCACTGATTCAGCAGCTGCCTGTGGGGAGTTTCTGTGTGCTGGAGGCCACAGTAGGCAAGACAGGCGTGCCCCTGCCCTCCTGGGGCTCACGTGGCCCCAGCTCCCAGGGAGGAGGGAGGGAACATGGTCTCAGCGAGATAGAAACAAGCACTGTCAAGTGGGCAGAGGGGTAGAGCGGTGAGCAGGGTAGGGTGGGGTGGGGGTTCCACTTGGAGTAGGATTATTCCCGGGGACTCCAGAGGAGGTAGCCCTGAGCTGAGCTCCAGAAGGGAAAATTGGGAGAAGAGGTTCCAGGCAGGAGATATAACAAATGCAAAGTCACCAAGATGGGACTGAGCTCAGCAGTTAGAGGACCAGGGAGAAGCCCCGGGGGTCTGCAGGCTGATGAGGGAGGTGGGGTCAAGGTGGGCAGGGCAGGACGGCGGGAGGACGTTACGTTTATTCTACGTGCAGGAGGAAGCCGTCAGAGTAGTGGATCCACATTTTGTGGGACCTGAAACATACAATTTGGGCCATCCTTTTTAGAAAAGAAGAGCTCAAAATTAGGAATTAAAATAACCTCTGTAATTTAACATTTGTTTAGAAGGAGAAAAATCACAATATATTACAGACTTTAAAAAGCTGAAAATTACCCAAATCATCACAGAATCGAGGAAAATGACACAATATTTTTTAATTAGCTCCTGACACACCCCCAGAGTACTTCTCCCCTTCTGTTTTTGGGCTGCATCCTCTTGAAGTACATCTTCTGTGGCAATAACTTTGTAATATCATTTTCTGAAGAGAGGATAGAAAGATTCCTTAGTTTTTCCTCTAGCACAGTTTGATAGAAATTGATTTTTCATTATTGATGGTTTAGAAACATTTTATTTTCATCATTGCAATTCATTATTGATAATGTCCCGTAAATCTGCAGGATAATTGTCAAGTCTGGGGAAGTCTGGATCCAGGTTTTTTCATATAGCAGCTGTGAGAGTTCAGGGCCTTATAAAGCTTCTTGATCAACCGTGAACCCCAATTAGTCCTTGAACTGATGAAACTCACTAACCGCAGTGCCAGGGCCCCTCCCAGGGCCTGTGAAGGGGCCCAGGGAACAGCAGACTCTGAAGCTAAAGCCACAAGTAAACCCGCCTCTAACCAGAGGGGACTCCTCAAGGGAGGGGAAGGGTCAGACCACTCTGGCTGCTGTGCAGAGAATGGATTCCAGGGCCCAGGGAGGCAGCTGGACCACAGCTGGGCAGGGGCAATGGGGATGCCTGGACCAGGACAAGAGAGCTGGGAGAGGAGGACAGATTCCCAGAATGTTTGCGATGGGCTGGCCTGGGGAGGGGAAGAGAGACCTCAAGGATGACCCAAGGATGGAGTGTCTGCCAAGCTGTAGTCCAGATTGGACTTGTTGCTTGATTCTTCTCTTTCTTCCTTGTATTTCGGGGTCCAGGGCCTGGCCTGCTCTCCCCCAGTCCCTCCCATTGATGCCTGGGCCCTTCACACATACTGGAACTAGAGCACCACCCCCAAGTGAGGTCACGTGAGAGCCAGCCAAGGAGTAGCAGGCCCTGCGGTGCCGTTCAGAGTCAAGGATTTAATTAGGCGCTCAGCATCTGACAGCAGTTTTCCTAATGGGCCCCAGTGAGAACTCAGGGAGAGAGCCAGGCATGGGTGGCTGCAGAGAAGATCAGCTCGTTCCCCCTAGAGGAGACAGTGGCTGTCCCAGGGGCCAGGAGTGGGGAGCAAAGCTCGGCCACCAGGCACCACTCATCCCAGAGCAGCTGGTGCTGCACGGTTTGGAAGTGGACCCACTGGTAGCAGAGAAACTCCTGCTGCACCAGGGAGTAAAGCCATGTCCCCTAGGCTGGTTGGTCCCAACACTTACAGGAGGAAAAAGAACTTGTGGAGTTGACTGAGTAGATGTGCTGCCATTTTAAAAGCTGGGACTGAAGTCAAGGGTGCCAGCTTCTGACGAAGGACACTGCCAGCTTTAACTGTGCCGCTCCTCCCCCCTTGGGCCCCCAGCCAGGGGCACCTGGCACCTGTGCCCACCTGTGGCATGTGCACCAGCCACGTGGGGTCCGGGCAGGCACAGGCCCTGTGACAAGAGGGGCTATGGCCTGGGAACAGTTGTGCCGAGCTATTGGGATAATGCTGACTTCAGCCTGGATGGGGGTGAAGGGTGGAAACACACTGCAAACAGCAGGGGGCAATGTGAAGTGGGAACACACGTCTCCCTTCCCAGCAGGCACGGAAATGGCCACAGCACAACCTCCGCCTCCTGCTGAAAGTCTGAAATATGGTGAAGTAAACAGAAGGCCAGACCTGCTTAGTAGGTCAAGGGAAGGAACTATGGACTAATGCCCAGGGGCATCATCAGAGAGGGAGCAGGGACGGGATGAGGGGGCAGAAGCAGAGTGGGCAGAAGGCGGGGTGCCCAGGGGAGCCCAGGATCACAGATAGGGAGGAAGAGGGTGGGGCTGAGGGCCCAGGCAAGGCTCCGCTGGTGAGGAGAGGGTTTCAGCAGCCAGGTGAGTCAGGAACCAGCTTGCAAAGGTTAGGGAGCAGCTAAGTGAGGGTGACTGAGTGCAGAGTCCTGGGGAGCCCAGGCACCAGTGTTCCTGCACCCGCCCCCCCATCCCCCGACTGTCTGTCTCAGAGCCCTGGCCTCAGAGGGCCCAGCCTGCTCCACCCATGCCCCCTTCCCCCCCGCCCCCCCGCCTTCCTTCTACCCGCTGGGGGACCCTCCTCTCCTCCTGCCACTGCAGGCTGGCCTGGTTTCATTGGCATTTCTCCACCCTCAGTTTCCCCTGGATGTTACACGTGTCTCACCTTTCTTTATTTTTCCCTCCAAAAATTCCACGTAGCTTTTCTTCTAGAAGTTCTGAGTGGAGAAGGGGATCCTGGTATAATCTGATCCTGTTTAAAGGTAACACAGAGCAAAGAGCTGAACAGGCCCAGGTGGGGCCCATCCGCTCCTCCCCTGCCTGGGCTCTGCCGCCCGCCCCCCTCACACCCTCAAAGGCTGCCCTGGGAGCTCCCGAGAGTGGAGACTAATCAACTACCGCCCTGGCCAGAGCCTGCCTTCTAGAAACCCTGTGGGCAGTCCGGTCTGGCATGGCAGGGGAGGCGGGCCGGGGAGGAATTCACTCTTCTCCTGCCTCGCTCCTCTCCAGGGCTAGATCACCTAATCCCACCTGTTCATTGTCCAGGCAGGACACAGGCCAGAAAGGGGAGGGGCCGCCCCAGGTCGCTGGACCAGTTCTCGGCAGAGTAAACCTTGGTCTGTTGGCCTGGACAGCGCTGCTTCCATTCTAACTCCTTGGCGGCTCATTGGGAGGGTCCTAGGAATCTGAAATCTAGAGACAGCCTTTTAATATTCTATCTCTTCAATTCTCGGATATACAGTTTAAATGTTCTAAAATCATGTGCATCTTTCAACTCATCTAGACATTTCATTTCATCTTTCATTTTGGTTTTCTTTCCCCCCTAAAGGCTGTTATTAAATTGATGGTGTATCTTCTGGTATGCCATCTTAAAGCAAATAGGTTAACGGTGGAGAATAATACTGGCATCGATAACTATTGTTGCAGTCGATTTCGGTGTGTCCAGCACTGCACCAAGTGCTCACCTGCCTTTTCTCAGTTAATCCTCCCAACAACCCCATGAGCTAGGTACTAGCGTAACCCCATTTCGCAGCTGAGGAAACTGAGTCTCAGAGAGGTCCAGTTACTCACCTGTGGTCACACAGTAAGGGCTGGAGTCATTATTCTGTTTACACTTCTTTGTAGCCTTAGAACAAGTCACCTTTCCACCTCTGTGGGTCAGGGCCCACCTGTAGGGTCACCATGCCTATTAGAGTTTGTTGCTATTTAAGAACAGCATTTTCATTCTCGGGGGGCCCTGGGCCCACCCCTTTGGCCTCCCTACCCACTTACACGGGCAAAGCCCCCGAGGACAGGAGCACGGGTCCCCGTGTAGGTAACAGGCGCCAACTCCTGCAGGAGGGCCAGGGCCCCTAACAGAGAACTTGCCCATGACTGGGAATGTCTCTAACACCCTACCGATGGCTCCCCCACTGCTCTGTGCACAGTGGAAACAGTAAGAGGCATCGATTTCCCAGGCTGAGCCGGGAGGCCACGGTCAAGGCAGGGGTGGCCGGGGCGCCGCTCAAGAGGGTGGTTTTCCATGAAATCGTGGGTGTCGCTGTCCCGGTGGCATTTCTTCTGTGCTGCCACGACAGACGGCTCTCCGAGAAGCAGCAGACTTGTATTTCACGAGGACACTTTAGTCAAAAGATCAATGCTGCTTCTCGGAAGCCCCGCGCCAGTCCACGGGGGCGGAAGGGCCTGGTGAGAAGCCGCAAAGATCCGGCTAAAATTAGGGAGCTGCCCGCAGAGGCTGGATTCACAATCACAGCGCATCGATTTCCACAGCGATGCTGGAGCCCACGGCTTTAATTGGCCTCCGGTTCTGCCACCGCGGAGAGGGGCCTTCTGCCACGAAGTGGCTCCTCTCTGGGGACGTGGGGCTGTTGGAGGGCGGGCTCGGGACTCGGAGCGTGCAGGTTCGGGTGGAAGGGTGGTCCTGGACAGCACGGGAGAGCCTGTTCTGCCACTAACTAGCAGTGTCACCTCGAGCACGTTATCTCAGCTTCCAAGTTCCGGTGAGAACTCGGAGCAGTAACAGACACACAGCTATTTCTGATACACAGATATATATGATTCTTTCATAGATATTTGTGCAAGTTTAAATGACATAAAGCCTTTAAGTGTCAATATATTCCTGAGCTATGCTGAGCCCCAGAGCCCCAGAGCGAAAGGGAGCACCGTGCCGGCCTTCTCTTTGTCCAGGGGAAGACCCAGGCCCAGGGAGATTGGGTCTTGACCGAGCTTGCACAGGCAGACTTGAGCCTGGAACGCAAGCGCCCTGATGCTCAGTCAAGCTCCTGTCCCACCACAGGCATCTTCAGACGTGGATCCCGGCCCCGCCACCCAGACCCTCCTGGCCCAAATGGCCTTGACCTGTCAGCCTCAGGCAGGCTGAGCTGTCCGTGTGTGGCTGCAGAGCTGGGCGTGGAGGGAAACCTGCTCGAGTTGTTTCTGCTGGACCCTTTAAGGAGCAGTAACTGGGCACAGGACCCTCTTGTCCCCCGGTTGCCAGACCTGCTGTGGGCAAGGGTGGGCAGCTTTTGTGAAATGTCACCTTGAGACCAAAAACCCCTCTGCTGTGGGGAAGTCGGGCTGGGCAGAGCCCTTGGAAGCCAGATCTGGGCTCTGGGGCACTCCTCCCCCATGCCTCTCCTCCCTGTCCCCTCTGTCCCTCTGCAGCCCCACTCCACCGCTGTGTCCATTCTGCTCCAGCCCTGTCTCCTGCCCTCCACTCTATGCCAGTTTCTCCTTCCTTGGTTTTTCTTCTTTTCCCTCCTCCTCTCCCGCTTCTCCCCTAGCCATCTCTGCCCTTGCCCCCCTTGCTGCCCCTGCTCCTTCCTCTGTCCCCTCCCTCCTCCCCCCTCCACTCTTTGTAACCCTTCTCCCACCCCCACCTGTGCCCCCTCCTCTCCACTCTCCTCCTTCCTGTGCTGGCTTTCTCCCTTTTCCTTCCTGTGTCTCTTCTCCACTCACCCCTGCTTGTCCCTTGTGTTTCCTTCTGCACTGCACCCTTCCTACCTCCTCACCCCCATCTCCTCCCTCTCTCCTCCTCTTCCTCTTCTATCTCCCCTGTTTCACCTCTGTGTCCTCTCCCGCCCCATCTTCTCTTCTCTCTCCAGGGATCTTCTCTGGCCACGATGGGGAGGAGCCGCCATCCCCACCCCCACCATGGACCCTCACCACTGGTCTGGGGGTGCCGGGGCGCTCGCCCACCAGCCTGGCGGGGCCTGTGCCATTCACACTGTGGTGGAGCAGAGAAACTTCAGGTGATGGTGGATCCAGGCATGTGCTGAGCCCTGCAGGTCGGGAAGGGCCAGGCAGCATGCCCCCGCCAGCCCTGGGTCTCTCCCGCAGGGGTGGGGGCAGACTGAGAGTCCCAGCTGTTCGACAGAGAGGGGACCTCTGAGTACAGGGTGGAGGCTGGAGCTACTGGGGAGAAGGAGAACACAAAATGGGGAGTGGGTTTGTGGGGGAATGGGGCAGGAGTGAAACACTGCATCGAAGGGTTATTAGGGCACATCTCATAGACAATCAGGCATAGAGAGGTCAAGTCTCCTGCCCAAGTGATTCTCAGACACGGATGCTTGGCAGCAGCCACGTACCTGTGTCTAGATGCTTCTAAAGACCCAGCGTAGGGCTGTCCTGGGCCCCTCCAAAACCAACCTATTAGCTCTTTAATGAGGAGCCCAGGGAGCGTCCACAAGTGCCTACGGCTGGGACCCAAATCACAGTGGTGATAAGTTACTAATCCCCTTCCAAGGCTCTAGTGTCCTCGGCAAACACAGCAAGAGGATCGGAGCCTCCCCCACCTCCTCTCTAGGTCAGTAGAGGATCCACCTGGACGTCGGGGAGCAAGTCGGGGGGACCCGGAGCTCCAGGGAGGCCAGCGCAGGAGGCCACTGGAGTGGGGCCGTTCCGTGGGTGAGGCCGCCATGACTCGGGGGTCAGTAAGCGCCCTGTGCTGGGCAGTGTTTTACCCCCATGAGCACTGCGTGAACATCCATGACACAGATACAGGGGAAGAAGCCTTTTTATCAGCTGTTAAAAGGCCCCACTGGATGGGCACCTACCACCGGGACGGCCTGGAGGGTGCTGGAGGGTGGGGCCTGCAGGGCCTGGAGAGCAGAGCTCAAGGTTTGGGTCTTTGCTGTAGGAGCAGCGGGAGCCTCTGCGGGGCTTTCAACAGCAGGAGGGCGGGAGGGTTTGCATTTCAAACGGATCGCTGGGGCCTTTATCTCAGCCCTGTGTGGGTTGTGGGGACAAAACGGGAAAATGCTGCTGACAGCTCAGACCAGTGATGGCTCAGAGCCCAGAGGCTCTGCACAGATGCCTGCAGCCCCGCCCATCACAGCAACTCCGCCCACCCCTGCAGCCCCGCCCATCACAGCAACCCCGCCCACCCCTGCAGCCCCGCCCACCTCAGCAGCCCCGCCCATCACAGCAGTGGCCCCTCAAGCATGCAGGTGCTGATCTGAACACAACACACACCAGGTGTGTCCTCACCGCACCTGGTAAGTGAATGTTGGGTGTTATTACCACTCCACTTTATAGGAGGTCAAGGGAAGAGCAGTAACTTGCTCAGAGGGAACTGCCCATTAATGAAACACCTAATGAGGGCCAAGCCATCATCAGGGATGGGGACACAGAAACAGGACAGACACAGTTCCCACCCTAAAGAAGCTCCCAGTCTCACGTGGGGAGAAGGATTCTAATATAAATTATGTTTTGATGTTGACTATGAAATGGGCAGGAAGGGAAGTGTGTGGAAGGTGCAGACACAATGCAGAGGAGGGGGATGAAGTCCATGCAGGTTGGGGTGATCAGGGAAGGCTTCTGGGAGGAGGAGGCAGCATCAGGAAGGATGTTGAATCCCCTGCCTGCCCTCCCAGGGCTCCAGCCACCTCTCCACTGGCAGGTGACGGTGTCGATTAACTCACTGGTGCTTTTCCCTGAGTAAAGACACAGGGTTTGTCCCGACAGGCTGCAGGAAGGGAGCAGCCACTCATGCCTGTCCCTGTCCCCTGCCAGCTCCACACTCCTTCCCCGCCTGCTATCCCATTCTTCCCCTGGGCCTGACCTAGGCATTGCTACATGGATGTTGTAGCATCTTAGGGATACACCTGGCATTCATTCATTCATTCCATGTGCATGTTGGGCCAGGCACTTTGCTCAGCAGGGGGGTGGGCAGGGAGGCAAGTCAGCCTCTACGTCCGCGTTCCTTCCCGCTGAGTGAGGGAAACATCTTCCAGAGTTGCACTAACATATGTGCAATTTCAGCTATGACATACAGTACTAAGGAGATCTCCATGGAGCTATAAGACACAGCCCTCCATAGACATGGGAAGTTGAGATAGACAAGAAGTCAGGGAGGACTTCCCAAGGGCTGGCACGCTGGGACAAAGATCTACAGGATGAGTAGGTACTGACCAGGTGAGGGGAGAGGGGGCATCTAGGGTTGAGAGGAAGCATGTGCAAAGGTCCCGGGGAAGCAGATCAGGGCAAGAACAGGGAGCTGGAAACAGCCGGAGGGGCTGGGGCGCAGAGGGCCAGGGGATGGGGGAGAGGGACGGGGCTTGCCGGCCAGAGCCAGGCTGGTTCCATTTATCCCAGGAGTAATCAGGAGCCACGGGAGGGCTTTAAGTAGGACATGGTGTGGTCAGACCTGCCCTTTAAATAGATCCTAGATCCGCCACCTGCCCCCCACATCCAGGAACACAGCAGGGAATGAGGCTGACCCAGCCCAGTTGCTGCCAGGGCTGGGGTGTGCTTGGGGGTGACAAACAATATGCAAATAAATGGGAACTACGTCAGGTGATACGTGGCAGGCAGGAAAATGAAACAGGGTGAGGGAGACAGAGAAGCAGCCGGGGCTGCTGGGTTAGATGTGGGGTTAGCAGGCGCCCCCTCTGGCGGGCGCATTGGAGCAGGACGCAGGTGCAGTAGGAGTCGGCCCAGCCACTCGGGGCCTGGCGGGAAGGTCTCAAGGCACTTAAGGAAGAGGAGACCGAGGTGGGGCAGGGCCCAGGGGCAGCCAGAACGGCAAGCAGGGCCCACTGGAGACCCGCAGCTTTGCAGCCCTGCCGTGCTCACAGCGTTAGGGGCTTATGGGCGATTGAAGATGATTTCTCATCCCCACGTGCTGCTTAGTGGCACCAGAGTCCCCTCCTCAGTGCCACCTCCCCCCAGAATGCCCAGGGTTGCCTAAAACCCCTGCTCAAGGTCCCCCAAGGAGGCACACTGTGGAACTCCCGCCTTGGCACTCACATGCTCTTCCTCTCCCAGTCTCAGCACCTCCTGTCCCTACCCCTCACCCCTCCTCTCCCTCCCTCCCCCCTTCCCTCCAGCGCCTGGTGTTTGTTTCCAGAACCTCAGAATCCTTCCCGAGCCTCTGACATTTGCTCTTTGGAATGAGAACAGTGTCTGTTTCTCCTTCCCAGAGCAAGGCTGCCGGGTGAGATTCCCCGGGGTCCTGCCTGCCCTTCTGGAGGGGAAGTGGGGGCAAAGCCGGCAAGTGTCAGCCCGGCACCGACTGTCAGCCAGCAATTATTAGGCACCCACAGTGTACTACCTAGGCCCCACAGAGAGCTGGAACCTAGAGACCCACGGCCGGGGGCTGCCCCTTCTGCCTCTCGGGAGCCGCTGTATCAGAGGGCAAGGGTGTGTGGTGACAGGTCAGCGGGCAGCAGACTCACGGGGCTGGAGGCCCACTTGGGGCCAAGCTCTCTGCCTGGTCCCTCACGTAGGGCACTCATTTTCCCCTGTCAGCAAACTCACATGGTTGTCATCCAAGAGAATCCGAGAGAATGAGTGACTTGCCCAAGATCGCACAACTGTAGAGTGGCTCTAGGCTCAGCCGGCTGCCCCTGCCCCACCCTGGACCATGGCCTCTCCGTCCTGGCCACAGCAGAGACACTGAGCTCCCACCATGGCTGGGAGCTGAGCCACCCTTCCGCACCTGGGGGAGCTCCCTGAGGGTCCCGGCTCTGTGCTCAGTGGCCTCATAGAAGAAGAACCAGCACTTAACAGCCTCAGGCAACACCAACCCCAGCGACAGCACCAGCTTTCCTCGCGTGGAGATTCAGGTGGAGTGTTGTGCTGGGACGGCCGATGGGGAGGCCCCCGATACTGGAAGCAGCCTCTGCTCCCTGGGCTCCAGGGGGTTGGAGGCCGTAGCAGTGGGAGCCCCGTTCTGCTTCCAGAGAAGTAGGTGTTTGACTCCTGGCCCTGGGGCTTGCCAACTGTGCGACCTTCAGCAAGTTACTTAACTTCTCTGTGCCTTGCCAATGGGCTGTGGACCTGAGCAGGGTTCTCAGAAGTGCCCAGCAGTTGTGTCAGGGTCCTCTCTTGCTGCTGCTTCACTGGGTCCATTACTCAGACCTTTGGGCCAGCTCCCAGTCCCAGTGGCCTGAGCCACTGGCCCCAGGCTATTCTCACAGCTGCTCAGCAGTGTCCCAGGCTAGGGTCCTGGCCCCTGCCTCTGCTTATCTCTCCAGCCAAACCAGGTAGGGCTGGAGAGTTTACCTTACCCCGGAACCTGAGGTTATGCACAAACCCTCCCCCAAACCCTCACCCTTCTCCCACTGAGGCACTGGCTATCTGCCCTGCCCCTGGAAGAACCCATCCCCAGGCTCTCCCAGAAGCTAGAGGGCAGGGGAGGGATGGAGATCACCAATGGAGAAAATACTTCTGACTCCGTTTCCTGAAAGAATTGATCTTTCTTATTTTTGAAGCCAAAGATCACAGGACCAAGTCTAACCCAGAGAAGGTCTTACGCTTGGTTCTTAGACAGCAGGGAGGCCAGCAAGGGCTAGGGGGAACTCTTTCCATCCTGGAAGTATTCAGCAGGCGTCCACAGAAGGTCTTTGCCAGCAAAGCCCGTCAGACGCTCAGGCCTCCAGGCGAAGGGTTGGATGTGAGGTCTCTGATGCAGCTCGAACCCTGCCCTGCTTTCTGCCTCAGACCCCGTAGGGTGCTCTGAATCTGCCCACAGACTCCCCAAATTCAACCATTCAGAGAAAAGATGGCCCAGAAGCCAGGGTCCCATGGGACGCAGAACATCTTCAGTAGGGGGCTCAGCTCTGTCCGTATTTGGAGAAGAGCCCAAGGAGAGCTGTCTCACTGTGGAGACCAAGCCTCCCTCCTCAAATCCCTTACGATCTCCCTGTGCCCTTACTAGAGGGACAGAACTTTCACCATGGCCTGCTATGCCCTTCCCGTCCTGGTCGCAGCCTCTGCTCCTGCCTCACTTCACCTCGCTCCTCTCCCATGAGCTGATCTGCCCACACCTGCCTTCTGATCACGCTGAGCTCCCACCCCAGGGCCTTTGCACATGCAGTCCCCGCACCTGGAATGCTCTCCCCTCTCCCTTTTCACCTGGAGAGCTCTCGTTCATCTTTCAGCTCAAATACCACCTCCCGGGGGAAGCCTTCTCTGACCTCCCTACACACAACACCGTCCACCTCTACTCTGTAGCTCTAAGCTGCAGTTTCACATATACTTGTATGATTTTTTGGTACATTGCTTGTTTCCCATTATAATCTAGTCTTTGGGAAAAAAGAACCACATCTGTTTGTCCTCACTGTTGTGTCCCCTGTAAGGCACAGTGTCCACACAGAGCAGGTGCCCAGAGAAAATTGGGTGAATGAATAAACACACAAGGAGTTTCAACAGTGGTCATTGGAAATGCACAAGGCTCCCTCCAGGGAATGTGACACACTCATTAACACACTTTCTGGTGGCCTCACTAGCTTGGGGGATCCCACGGCCACAATGTGGTCCAGAGGCCACCTTGGGAAATTCAAATTAAGGCAAGAAAAGAACCACACATCTGTGTCAAGGTCAAGAAAGAAAAAAGGAGCTCCTGGAGAGGGAGGGAAGATGGAGATGCCAGGATGGACCCTTCTCCTCCCCTCCCACTGCCAGCCCACCGTGGTGCACAGAAGCACTCCTGGACGCATGTGTGGCACTGTGGCGCAGTGGACAGGTCCCCTCCCTGCATGTTCTTCTCCACTTCTGCTAATAGAACCTCCAGTTTCAAATGCACACACATTCACCCAGAACAGTTACTACTTAATACGCTTCCCAGCTTCCCTACAGCAGGATGTGCTCCCGCCAATGGCACTGCAGCAGCAGACGTGTGTGTGTGTGTGTGTGTGTGTGTGCACGTATGTCTTTGAGTGTATGGATGCACACATGTGCAACCTCTGGATTGTGCCCTTAAGGTAAAAGACCATGCCTTCCACATGCTCCCATCCTTCTGGCTGGAATGTGGCCATGGGAATGGGCCATATTTAACCAGTAGATGGGGCTTTGGAACAGCAGAGCAACAAGGCGGAGGAGAGCTGGGCCTCCAATACATCAGGTCAGGACAACTGAAAGCAAGATTTTTGCATGAGAAACAAATGTTCTTCTGTTTTTCTTAAGCCATCCCTTGGGCCTTATTTGCTGCATCTAATATACTGATCAAGGCCACTGGCAGCTTCTCATGATAGTTGAAGCCTCTGAGATAAGTCTGTGCAAAGATCCTGTGTATCAGTCGCCTATCACTGTGTAACAAACAGCCCCAGTATTCAGTGACTCAGAACAGCAATATTTTATAATAGTTCACAATTCTGGCGCTCAAATATTTAGGCTGGGCTGAGCTGAGCAGTTCTTCTGTCTGAGTTCCTCCACGTACCCAAGGTTGGTTGCAGGTGGGCTAAATGACTCTATTTTTGCTGGCTGGCTGGGGGCAGGCTGGGACAAGTGGTCCTGTGGTCGCTCACCCTCCAGCAGGCTCGCCTGGGCTTGTTCTCAGAGTGGAGGCAGGTTCCCAGGGAGGGTGGATACATACGAGGGCACCTGGGTACTGGCACATCGTTAATTCCACTGCTTCCTATAGGCCAAAGCAAATCAGACTGCTGAGTGGGGCAAGAGGGAAGAGAAGACTCTACCCCTTGTTAGGAGGAGCTGTAAAGAATGTGGATGCAAGGAAGGGTGAGCAGCTGGGGCCATTTTTGTGCAATCAGTCTGGAAGAGATCGATGTCTGATTCTATCATGGAGGCTGGGGGCCCGGAAGGCCAGGGGCTCTGGAACGGTTGCTTAGGACATCGTTCAAGTCTCGTCCCTATTGGTGTTCTGGGCTGCGGCAGCCGATGCCACACTCTGTGGGGAGGAAGTTAGAGCGGGTCATGGAGAGCTGGCTCTGCTGGCCACTGCCCCTTCCCTCTCTGGTCATGAAATTCTGGAACCCAAGCCTGGGAAGAGCACCAGAGGTTTCCCAGCCCAGCCCCAGACCTCTGCTCCACCAAGGGCTGAGATGCCCGCAAAACCCTCCCGCCAGCAGATGGCCGGGTCTCTGCCTGGCTCCTCCCTTCGTGGGAAACCCTCTCTCCTCTGAGGCAGCTCTGATCACCCGCGTCTCTGGTGACCCCGAGCCTGACTTCTCGGAGCTTCAGCTGTGGGGGCGCTGGCTTCTCCACTCACTGGCCGAGGGATCCTGTGTCAGTTACTTCGCCCTCTGAGCCTCAGTGCCCTGGTTTGTCAAGTCGGGAGGAGGACAGCCGCGTTTCTCTTGTGAACTCAACACTCAGGCAGCCTCTGACCAGCCCTGAATGGACAGATGCAGACTGTCACCCCTCACATCCTGGGTGTCAGGCCTTTATTAGTTCAGCCTCAGGGTTCACTGGTGCCGCCTACTGCTGACTGCTGCTAAATCCGCATTTGCTGCTGAATCCGCATCCGCCAGAGCCTCTCAGACTCACCCTCTGATCTCAGCAGAGACGTTACTACTGCTAAGAGACCTGTACGATCCAACTTAATCCCCCCGTTACATGTGTTCAGGGCTTACAGACAGCCCCTCTCATGCAACCTTTATTTTTTGCCATCATTGCTTCTCCAATGTCTTGTCTTCCTTATGGCCTCCATGAGGGCAGAATCCTTGTTTTCTTACACTTGGTCTCTCCAGGTACTTTTCCAAAGAGCTGGACTTACAGTAGGTGCTTAGTATAAACTCGTGAATGAATGAAATAATGAACGAATGAATGGAAGAGGCGCCCGCCTGGCAGTGCCTCCCCCACTCTGGACACAGATGGGCTTTATGGGCCAGTGCCCAGGAACTTCCTTCCAGGCATTGGCTCTTCCACAATCCTGCGGTTGCTTATTGAGCACCTACTATGTGCCAGCCCCTCTGCCAGGCGCTGGGGTGCAGTGGGGGGAGACAGCGTGGCCCCTGCTCGGGAGCACAGTCAGGTGGGGACGTGGCCTGCAACACGACGGCTGCAGTGAGTTCCTGGGGGCCAGATGAGGATGGAGGCCGTTCAGCAGGCCCGTGTGGGGGAACCGGACACCACGGACTCGCTTTGACCAAGGTGTGAGGAGCCCTGGGCCTGAGCAGGACTCCGGGGAGGACACTTCCATCTGAGTGACCACTTCTCCGTGCCTCAGTTCCTCTCACAGAGAGCAGGCAAGGTGGGGGCTGAGAAGCTCATGGCCCTGGGCCCAGGATGGGGGTTTTCCTGAGAGCCGCAAGGACCCGGTGCTCCCACGTGTCCTCATCAGCCAGGACTTCCCTGGGCAGATGTGAAATAGTCACCTCTCGGGGAGTTGGGGTTCCCTTTGGAGATGGGAACGCAGACGACACCCTGAATATCTTCCACCCCAGGCTGCTCACAGCTGCCTCTGCTAGGGCCTGTCCAGTCCACAGGGCAGGGGGAGGTGGAAGGAAGGGACATCTGTGGGACCACCCATGAGAGAACCCCCCGGGCGGTGGGCTCAGGGACCCTGTCCCCTTCCCCCAGGGCATGGCCCGGCCCTCCCCAGCCAGGCCTCGTGGAGCCAGCCAATAAATCCAACATTCAGACAAGGGGCCTGCAGAGGACACTTTCCTGAAATTCAATGATAATAAAAGAGAAAAATGGACCAGCCCGCTCCAGACAGCCACCGCCAGAGAGGTAATTACGCCGCTCCCGTCCTGCGCCCAGATGCGGGTGGCAGAGGCACCTGCCCAGGTGATTCATCAGCCCAGATTGATGGACCCCTCCAGAGCCGCCTGCACGCCATCTCTGTCCCGGCAACTCAGGACACCTCTATTTAGATTCTGTCAAGATCCCTGCTCTCCGTGGCTGTCTCTGAGCCCGGGGATGGCCGGCGTGGTGGGTGGCACAATTGAGTATTGATTTGCAGGCACTTACCCAGAAGAAAAACAGTCCATTCCAGGGAACCGATTGTTTCCAGCCGCCAAGACGTGCCAGCAGCTTGGCCCCCCTTGCAGCTTGCTGCGCTGCTGCTGTCACACCCGGGGAGCGAGGCACCCAGCCGCACACTCACTCGGGGTCAGACTCTCACTCGGGGTCACTCAGGGTCACACTCACGCAGGGTCAGACGGTCACACAGGAAGCGCTGCTGCCAGCCTTGGCATCCTCATCTGCAAAATGGGAACAAGGGGAGTGTGACAGCAGAGACTCTCATTCTCCGGTGTTTATATTTCTCTAATATTTGAGTTCTTTAAAACAAATACATTTTTCTTTGTGATAAGAAACTAAAACATAACGGAACTATAAATAAAATTAAGCAATGAACAGGCACCTGGTCAGGTGGCGGTGGGGGTGACAGGGGCTGACGGGGCACCCACAGCAGGGGGCTGGCACAACTGGGCGTGCAGTGCCCGTGCTGCCAGCTGCTCGACCCCGGCTGCTGATGTCACGGTTGTGGCTGCTGCCGGGGGTGTTGGCTGTGTGACTTTGAGCAAGTGGCTCACCCTCTCTGCCCTTGGCGTATTCTGCCCTTGGCGTATTCACCTCTAAAATTAGAGTGGCAGGAAGTTCCTCAGCTTAATACAGGACGTAATAAAAGGGAAGCATGCAGCTTGCACCATCCTTAATGGTAAAGACCAAACGTTTCTTCCCTAACATTGAGGATAAGCTGAGGATGTCCACTCTGGCCATGACATTCAACACTGTCCCGCAGGTGTTAGCCAGGGCAATTAAGCAAGAAAAAGAAATAAAAGGCATCCGTGTTGGAAAGAAAGAAGTAAAATTATCTCTTTTCACAAACAACATAATCTTGAATACAGAAAATTCTAAGGAATCCATAGAGGGGAGAAAAACTATTAGAATTAAAAAGTGAGTTTAAAAAGATTTCAGGCTATGTCAATACACAAAAATTGATTGTATTTTTTGTACAATTGTGTCAACTATTGTTTATTAGCAGTGAACATCTCAAAATGAAATTGATACATGTACAACCAGACTAAATCACAATAAAATGTCTATGCATAAAAGAGTGTTTGTGATCAATACATCCATACATTGGAATATAATTTGATATTAAAAAGAAATGAAGCCACAAAATGAACTGGCTTTGAAAACATTGTGCTAAGAGAAATAAGCCAGTCACAAAGGACCAGATTTCATATGGTTCCATTTATATGGAATGTGTAGAGTAGGCAAATCCAGAAAGATGGAAAGTAGATTAGTGGTTGCCGGGGGCTTGGGGAAGGGCTCCACTGGCTGTCATTTCCTTCTGGGCAAGGGGAGGGACACGGAAAACAGCCTCAGTGACTCCTCACTGCTCCCGGGATGAAGACGTGACTTCAGTCTAGCCTGGCCTCTCCTCTCTTTGGCCTCAAATACCATCCCACGCCTGTCCCCTTCTTAGAGACACTTGAATTGGCCATGTCCCCTCCCACCTTGGGGCCTTTGCATGTGCTGTTCCATCTGCCAGGAGCATAATCCTCTCTGCCCAATTAACATCTGGCAGGTTCCAGAATGGGGTGGGTGACCCTGGACGTCGGGGCGACTACAGAGTCCTTGCCTGGTTGCTGGGGAACCAAGACTCTGGGAAGGCACCAACCCCTCACCTGAGTTCTCTGGGCAGAGCTAGGGCTTTTGTTCCCACACTTCCTCCAACTTCTCATCAACCATCGTTTCAGAGGCCATCTTGTCAACACATAACCTCAAAATTTGTTCCTAAGGCACCGATTTTGTGGAGTATACACAACGACAGTGGTGAGGGGGACAGAGGAGCTATCCACTCCCCTCCTCAGCTGCCCCTCTGCCTGCAGCTGAGCCCCTCTGGGCACCCCATTAGTCTCGGAGGGCAGAGGTGCCCCTTTAATCTGAGCTTCCAGGTGGACGTGGGAACACTCGGGAGGGTCTTGCTACCTTGTCCCCGGCCACAGCTTCTGAGCAGCTTCCCTTGTCCTCCTCTGTGACAGTCAAGGGTCAGCAGTACTGGTCCCCTTTGAACACAGGCCTTGTCCTCGTCACTAGCGTCCCCACCGTGCCAAGCACAGTGCCAGCGCTTGGTAGGGACTTGGGAAAATGCTGGGTGAATTGAACAGACCTTGAGACAGGCACTGAACGGTGCCCTCAAGGGCTGCATCAGAGCGAGGAAGGAAACTGTTTGTAAATCAAAATCCTTTTCCCTTGGTCTCTGTAGGGCACAGCACTTCAAGGAAGCCTTTGGCAAATGCTTTGGTGAAGTGTAGAGTTTCTTTCTCCTGTAAATAGCCCTGGCTCATGAAACTGGATCCACACCCACCCCTCTATGTGTGTGTGTGTGTATGTGTGTGTGTGTGTGTGTGTGTGTGATGAGTCAATCTCACCACTAATAGTTTTGTATTTGAAATGTATCTGCTCACTGAAATTTATTTGTAACCCCAAAATCCATACAAACAGCACTTTTGCTGCTATTTTACAACAGGCAAAAAGCAGTGAAAAATGTAAGACACAAAGTGTGCATGTTCCCAGCTGAGGTCAAACAAGACGACGCTCTGCCTTGTTTGAGCTCTTGTATTATAAACAAATGGCCTTCTCCCAGTCTATTTTGTCCTGTGCTTTTTGCATTTTTGTGCTTTCTGTTGTTGATGTTGTTTAAAATGGTGCCCAAACACAGTGCTGAAATGCTGTCTAGTGGTCCTAAGTACAGAAGGCTATGACATGCCTTACGGAGAAAACACCTGTGTTAGATAAATGTTGTCCAGGCGTGAGTTATAGTGCTGTCGTCAGCAAGTTCAATGTTAATGAATCAACAATATTGTATATATAAAATAAGCACTGTTTCAAAAGACAGACCTGTAAAACAAGATTACGTCTTTTCTTCAGTGACAAATTGCCAAACGCTTTTCCAGAGTGGCTGTGTCATTTTACATTCCCACCAGCAGTGAACGAAGGAATCCATTCCTTCACATCCTCACCAGCATTTGCTGTTATCACTACTTCTCATTTCAGCCATTCTGATAGATGTGTAGTGATCTCTCGTTGAGGTTTTACTTTGCATTTCCTTGATGGCTAATGATGAACACCTTTTCTCGTGCCTATTTTCTATCTGTGTATCTTCTTCAGTGAAATGTCTCTTTGTGTTGTGGAAATAAACAAAGATCAACGAAATGAGAAAAGCAAGGCTATTCCTTCTGAGCTTGCTAGAGCAAAGGAGTCAGCCACCATCTGCATTTTGGCAGAGACTCAGAGGCAGGCAGGGGAGTGGAGAAACCTGTAGTGGGAAAGGGGGAGGCTTCAGGTCCGCCCTGACTGCAGGCAATGGCGTGGGAAGCTGTGGGCAGGCTGGCTGGAAGCAGGGCATCCTATGTGGTTGGCTAGGGGGGCATATTTGGCGTCCTACAGTTGGTCCTAAATTGGAGGTGGGGACAAAAATTAGGGAAGCTGTCAGTTACTAATCAAATCCTGACCCTTTGGGGCCAAATGTTGCAGAAGTTATTGTTTAGATTCCTGGATTGTCACTAGAGATAGCGATCTGGCTTCCTACAAGTCTGACTTAATAGCAGACTGGTTTCTTGGATTATTTATTGTAGGTTTCCTGGGCAGAGTACTGCAGGCTGTGGGTCAAAGTTCCATTTTTATATGTGGTCTTGGCATTGTCCATTTGTATATTCAGTCTCTCAATGTTTATTGTCTGTTTTTAATTGGATTGAATTGGATGGATTGATTTTTCACTGCTGAGTTTTGAGAATTCTATGTACAGGTTAGATACAAGCCCTTTGTTAGATGTGTGCTGTGCAAATGTTTCCTCCCAGTCAGTAGCTTGTCTTTTAATCCTTTTCACAGCGTCTTCTGAAGAGTAAAAGTTTTTAAATTTTATGAGATCCGATTTATCAGTGTTTCCTTTTATGGATTGTGCTTTGTTGGGTGTCAAGTCTAAGAATTCTTTACATAGTCCTAGGTACAGAAGACTTTTCTTCTATGTTTCTTTCTTTCTAAAACTTTTATAGTTTTACATTTCACATTGACATTTGGGAACCATTTTGAGTCAAAGGATCTGATATTTTGACGTTTAGGTTGAGGTTGAGTTTTTTTGTTTCTTTTTTGTTTGTTTGTTTGTTGGCTTATAGGTGTCCAGTTGCTTCAGCACCATTTGTTGAAAGGATTATCTTTCCTCCATTGAATTACTTTTGCACTTTTTTCAGAAATCAGTTTGGCATATACACATGGGTATATTTCTGGGTTCTCTAGTCTGTTTCATTGATATTTGTGTCTATATGTTTACCAATACTGTACTGTCTTGATTACTGTAGGTATACAGTAAGCTTAATGTCAGGTATAGTGATTTCTCTTATTCTTTTTCAAAATTATTTTAGTTGTTCTATGCTCTGTGTCTTCCCATATAAAGTTGGAAATAAACTTGTCTATGTTTATAAAAACCTTGCTGTGATTTTGATAGCAATTGCATTAAACCTATAGATTAATTTGGGGATAAGTGTCATCGTCACTGTGTTGAGTCTTCTGATATAAACATTGCATATCTTTCCATTTATTTCTTCCATTCACATTTTGTAATTTTCAGGATACAGATTATATATGTGTGCTTTGTTACATGTGTACCTGAGAATTTAATTTTCTACTGGGCAATTTTAAATGACATTATGTTTTTAATTTTGGTTTCCACATCTTTGTCATTAGTATATAGAAATGTGGTTGAGTTTTCTGCGTTGATCTTGTATTTGATGACCACTGACTTTGCTAAACTCACTCATTAGTTACAAAGGTGTTTTACTTTGTTTTGTTTCATGAATTCTTTGGAGTTTTCTATGTAGACAAACATGTCATCCACAAATAAGAGCAATTTTGTTCCTTTCTTCCAGTCTATATGCCTTCTATTCAACTTTTGTTGCTGCCTTATTGCAGCATCTAGAACTTCCAATACTGTGTTGATGGTAAAGGGAGAACATTTAGTCACTCGATATCAATATAATGTGAGTTATGATGTAGGGTTTTTGTTGTTGTTGTGTTGTTGTTCTTTTGGTAGATGCCCTTATTACCCTGAGGAAGTTCCCCTGTAGTCCTAGTGTGCTGAGTATTTTTATCATGCAGACTTTGGCAAATGCTTTTACACCATCAATTGACATGATCATAAGATTTTTCTTCTTTAGCTTGTTGATATGGTGGATTATATTGATCGATTTCTGAATATTGAATCAGCCTTGCATACCTGAAATATGTCCCACATGATCAAAGTTTAGAATCAATTTTGTACATGGCTGGATTTGATTTGCCAATTCTTTATTGAGGATATTTGCATCTGAGCTCATGAGAGATAATGGTCTATAGTTTTCTTTTTCATACTGTCTTTGCGTGTTTTGGCATCAGGGTGATACCAGTCTCCTAAAATGAGTTGGAAAGTGCTTCCTCCTCTTGCATTTTTGGCAAAAGATTGTGTGAAAGTGGTAATTCTTTAAACATTGGTAGACTTCTCAAGTCATCTAGTCCTGGAGATTTCTTTTTGGGGAACTGTTTAATTACAAATTCATTTTTTTGATAGTTATAAGACTATTTGTATTGTCTATTTCATCTTGCTTGAGTGATGGTTATAAGATTATTTGTATTATCTGTTTCAAACTTGTGATTTTCATAGAACTGGTTATTTTCTTCTAAATTGTTAAATTTATGGGTATGAAGTTGTTCATATTATTACCATATAATTTTAGTGGCTGTTAGTTATGTGATACTTCATTTTATTCTTAAAATTGGTGATTTGTGTCCTCTCTCTGTATCTTTGTCAGTATTACTAGAGGTTTGCCAGTTTTTAAAATTTTTTCAAAGTATTAGTTTTTGGTTTTATTGATTATTCTCTATTTTTTTCCTCTTTTTAAATTCTTCCTTTTTCTTGCTTTGGGTTTGTTTTGCTCTCCCCTCTCATTTTTTTTTTTATATTGAAGATCTTTTTCTTTTCTAGTGTTAGCATTTGGTGCTATGAATTTCCCTTTCAGCACTACTTTAGCTGCATCCCACATATTTTGATATGTTGTATTTTCATTTAATTCTACTTATTTTTAAATTTCCTTTGGGACACCCTCTTTGATTCACACATTATTGAGATGTGTGTTGTTTCATTCTTAAGTATTTGAAACTTTTCATGTTGTCTTTCTGTTGTTGATTTCTAGTTTGATTCCATTAAGGTCAGAAAATACAAGATTTGAGTTTTGCTTTATGGCCCAGGATATAGTCCATATTGATGACTATTCCATGAGTGCTTGGGAAAAAATGTGTATTCTGCTGGTGTTGGGTATAATATCTTACACATGTAACTAAGATCCTGTTGGCTGATGATTTTGTTGAGCTCTGTTATATCTTTGTTTATTTATTTATAGTAGTTACATCAATGGCTGAGAGTGGGATGATGAAGTCTCCATCTTTAATTGTAGATTTTTCCATTTTTCCTTTTAGCTCTGTCAATTTCTACTTCACCTATTTTCAGCCTCTATTAATATGTGCATTCAGTGGATTCTCCTTTGTCATTGTAAAATGCCTCTCTTTGTCACTAATGATTTCATTTGCTCTGAAGACTACTTTACCTGATATTAATAAAGCCATCTCTGTCTTTTTTTGTATTATCTTTTTCCACCCTTGTACTTTCAGCCTATTTATATCATCGGGGATATTTTCAATAATTTCTTAAAATGCTCTTTTATTCTCTCTTTTCTCCTCTGGAATTCTGATGATATGTATGTTAACTTCTTTGCTGCTATCCCACAGGTCCCTGAGACTCTATTTATTTTATTTTATTAGACTATTTTTCTTCCATTATTTAGATTGTCATTATTCTATTGATCTGTTCTTAAATTTACTATTTCTCTGCTTTGCCATACCCACTCTATTATTAATACTAAGCTTATCCAACACATCTTTATTTTGTTACTGTATTATTTTTCATCTCTATAATTTTAATGTTTTTAATGAATCCTATTGTTTGCTATGGTTTTCTATTTTGTCACTTGTTTCATGAGAACTCATAATTTCCTATTGAAGCATTCATGTAGTGGCTGCTTTAAAATCTTGTCAACTAATTCTAACATCTGATTCATCTCACTATCAGCATCTGCTGATTCTCTTTTCTCATTCAAGTTGTGAATTTCCTGGTTATAGATATAACAGATAATTTTTGTTGTATCCTGGACATTTTGGATACTCCAGTATGAAACTCAGGATCTTTCTGCAGGCAGTTCCCTACTGAGGTGTAGTGTAAGGGCTGGGTAAGTGTGTGTGATCAATCCAGCACCACGTTGGCAAAAGTGGGCTGCTGACTCACACTGCCTTGTTCCAAGTGGGTGGGGGGCACACACCCCGGTGTACCTGATGTCTTCTCAGTGAAAGAGGAGCATCAATTTGTACTGCTTGTCTCCAAGTCTCCAAGTGGGCATATAAGCTCAACTCCCTGCTGGTCCCTGTTAACACCAGAAGAGGGGAGATGGGGAACAGACAGCCAATCTCACTTCTCACTGCCTTGTTGCACCTTGTTGATGCCAGGTGAAGGCTCAGGTCACTGCTGGGCCTCACTGATACTTACTGGGGCAAGGAGAGTAGAGTGGCAAATAATCGTGCCTCTCAGCACCACCTCATTCTGCCTTGTTGATGCCAGCTCAAGTCTCCAGCATGGAGGTTCCCAAGAACCAACCACAAGACTCTTTGCCTTGGTTGATTCATTTACTCAGCCCTGGAAGTTATATGGTGTCCCTTCCACTGGGTCCTATTGACACCAGGGAAATGGAGAGAGAGAGAAGAAGAATGCCCACCAGTTCTGCCTCCCACCACCTTGTTCCACCCCATTGATGGCAGGTGAGGGTGGATGCTCAGCTCCTCACTGAGCCCCACTGACACTGGGTGGATGGCGAAGACCAGAGTGCTGAATAACCCTGCCCCCCCCACTGCTTGGCTCAATCACATTGATGCTGAGTGGAGGCAGAGGCTCAGCTCACCGCTGAACTTTGCTGAAACCATCCCTCCTTCACAGGTGTGGGGAGAATGAAAGATCATCTCTCTGCTTTCCCCATTGATATCACAGTGGTCTGGGTCTTTTTTCCATTGCTGTGGCTGGAATAGGACAGGTATCGCCAAAAAAAAAGTTTTCTGTTCTGTTAGGTTTTCTGCTCATGTCAACAAATTCTTTGATATTCCTACATCAGAGGGAGAGTGTCTATATCATCCTGCCTCAAGTCTGGGGTCACCTTAGTGACTGGCCAATCAATAGAGGATAGCAGTTGTGACACCATGTGGCTTCCAGGGCTAGGTCATAAAAGACAATGAAGCTTTTGTCTGGTCTTAAGGATACTCATGCTGGAGCCTTGAGCAGTCATATAAATTTTTTGACTGCCCTGAGGCCACCATGGGGAGGAAGCCCAAACTTGTCCATCCAGAGAGACCGCATGGAGAAACTTGAGACTACAATGGGGAGAAGAGAGGTGCCTGGCCAGCTCCCAAAGGCTGCTATCCACAGCCATCCCAGCTGTAGTCACAATTTGATTGCAAACTCATGGGATCTTAAGCCACCACCACCCAGCCAGAACCTTGTCAAACACACGCAGAAAGGGTGAAAAATAATAAAATGATTGGTATTGTTTTAATTCAGTACTTTTTGGAATGACTGGTTTCTCAGCAACATATAACAAGACCAGAATTTAGTTCTAGGAGTGAGGAAATGTCATAGCAAAAAGACAAAGTATGACATGTCTTCTATAGCAGACAATGGGCAGAAATCTGAAGGGTCCTGAAAATGTCATCAGTGATGACTTAAAGCCAAGCAAGGAAAATGTTTTTTGAAGCTGGATATGCCAGGCTCTTGTTATTAATGGTGAAATGATTGACAACACTGTCGCCTTATATAACATGAGACACAGAAAAGTATTCTAATGAATAAATTGACCTAGCTCAGGAGACTTCCAGGAAGAATTTTGAAACTGCTACATGGCTTCTTTCACTGCCTGTGATAAAATGCAAGAGGAGAGAGATAAGCTAAAAATGGAATTGTTAAATATAAATGAGTTAGGACTTGTTGAGTTCGAAAATAAAACTGTTTCTCACTCATACGCAAATGGCAAATGATTCTCCAGTAAGGTCCTTAGACCAAGATTGAAGCCAGGATGATTCGATTCTCAAAACATCTTAGGTGATGCCTCAAAGAACCCATTGGACAGAGAAAAGACCTTCTAAGGATGTAGAGGGTGGACCTGCAAATATTCCTATTAAGTAACAAGGCTTCTAAGAGTCTCAGGATATCAGTCTGAAACAGTTTCACAGTGAGCTCAGAACAGAGAAGGGCTTATCTCTAAGAGATTTGTGAGTATAGCTTTAGCCTAATGGAATGAATTCTAAATTGATTCATAAGAAACTCTCAATGTTTGTAAAGAAATAGTATCTTCTTAGACAAAAATAAGACAGATCATAAAATGAAGAGATGCCACTGGAGCCCTGAATTATTATGAGCAGAAAACAAGTTGACAAAAATAAGTAGCTGCAAATATAGGCTAGTTTACATGGAAGAAGGATTCAGAAAGTGGAACCAAGAGTCTAAAACAAAAGGTGGAACCAAAAGTCTAGATCCACAAGAATAAAAATCCAGACATTAGGACCATTCCCTAAGCAGGGAACTGCACTATGCGTCCAGCTTGATTTCTGCATTGGTAAAGGCCAGTGACTCCCATTTTCCCTGTTTTTGAATGAGAGTGTCTATAGCAGCTATCCTATGCCAGTCTCACGATTGCATGTTGGAGTGGGAGGGCACAGAATTTGACATTCATTTCCCATGAGTTCAGATTGATTGTCCTAGAGGAACTGCACCTGAGGATTCTCATTCTCACCTGGACCTGATTTAGATGATATGCTCCTAGACCTTGAGCCTGAAGCCATAATAGATGAGACTTTCTGGGCTGACTATATTTTGTCTGTGGGTGGGAAAAAAAAACAATTTATGGCCAGAGGATGGGCTACAGTGATTTTAAGTCAGGTACAAAAATTCTTTGGCACTCCTCCCTTGAAGAGGTAGGGTGTTCGTCCCTGCTCATTGAAACTGGGATGATCTTAGCAAATGGATGACATAGGCTATGGGAGAATTCACACTTTGTGACTTCTAGGACTCAGCTACAAAAGGCAATGAAGCTTTTCCTGGGTTCTAAGGAACAGGCAAGCTGGAGTCCTGGTTTTCCACGTCGGATCCTGATTACACTGAGACTACTATCCTGTGAGGAAGCCCAAAGTAGCCCACATGGGAGACTATACAGAGAAGCCCTGTGACTGTCTGAGCTACTCCCAGATGCCCTGGCCTCTGACATTCCAGCTCCAGTCCCCACCTGACTGCATCTTCACAATGGCCCTCTAGCCAGATTTACCCAGCTGAGCCTTTCCTGAATTGCAGATACAAGAAACCACAAGAGATAATAAAACAATCACTGTTGTTTGAAGCCACTAATTTTAGCGTGATTTGTTATGCAGCAATAGATAACCAGAACTTTGTCCAAGGCCTTGTCCCATCTGCTTCTCACAAGACAGAAAATGGTAACCTTCATTCTTCAGGTCATTTAACAAATATTTATTGAAGCACACTGTGCTGGGTGCTTGAGATACATCAGTGAACAAAGCATACAGAATTCCCCATGCGTGTGGAACTTACAATGAACGCTAAGTCAGCGACATGGTAGGTAGGAGGATGATGATACTATGAAGAAAAATCAAACCAGGAAAGGGAAAGGAGTCTCTGTAGGGCCTCATGAAATAAGACCTCTTAAATAACATAGGTGAGGAAAACTTCTTTGAGAAGGATATTTGAGCAAAGCTTAAGAATGGGTGGGGTCCTAGGGATACAAGCCCTGAGGATGTCTGGGGGGAGGACCCCAGGCAGAGGAGGAGCAAATGCAAAGGCCCTGGGGCAGAACAGACCTGGCATGCTTCAGGAAAAGCAAGAGGCCAGTGTGGCTGGAGTGAAGGGAGTGGAAGAATTGTAGAAGTGAGGCCAGTGAGGGGAGTGGGGGACTCAGTTGGTCCATAGTAAGGACCCTAAGATTCTTCCCTGACTGAAATAGGATGATTGACGTGTCCTGACAGACAGGATCTGACAAGTTTATTGGGATCACAAGGGCTGCTCTGGCTGCTCTGTGAGGAGCTGACTCTTGGGGAAGGAAAGGGGGGAAGCAGGAAGAGAGTTAGGAAGTGACTGCAATAATCCAGGAGAGAGAGGACGAGGACTGGGATGGGGGACCAGGGAGGTGGCTGTGCAGGTAGAGTAGTGGTCAGTACTGGAAATGTTTTGGAAAAGAGCCAGCAGGTTTGCTGATAGACATGACACGGGTGTGAGGGAAAGAAAGGATTCAAGTACAGCTCCTAGTTTCTCATCTGAACAACTGGGATGAGGATGGAGTTGCTTTAACTGAGATGAGGAAGATGGTGTGAGCAGCAATTTGGGAAGCGAGAGGACTGGAGAATGGGCCAGTAGTTGGGACGTGTGAAGTTGGACATAGCTGCTGGACACTCAAGTGGAGATATTGAGAAGGCAGTTGGATGTAAGAGCCTGGACTTTAGGAAAAGGTTCAAGCTAAGATATAAATTTGGGATCCACCAGCCTATGAACAGCTTATAAAGGCCACAAGTTTGGTGAGGCACCCAAGGAAGCGAGGATGGAGCCTGCATACAGTGCAGGGTTTACAGGCTGAGGAGCCAAGAAGGAGTCAGCAAAGGAAACCCAGGAGGAGCAGCCAGAGAGGTAGGAGGAAAACCAGGAGTGAGTGGGGTTCTGGCAGTAGAGTGGAGAAAGTGGTTGAAGGAAGGGGACCAATGAGTTAATATGACAACTGAAACTGATCACTATATGTGACAGCATAAAGGTCACTGGTCACTTTCACAAGAGCAGCTTTGGATGGAGAGATGGGGATGAAATCCTGATATGAGTAGTTTAAGAGAAAATTGGAGGAGAGATGTAGGAGATGGTGAGTATAGGCAATGCTTTCGAGGAGTTTGACTGTAAAGGTAAAGCAAAGCAACATGTTTGTAGCAAGAGAGGGTTTTGTTTTATTTCATTGTATATTTTATTCTTTGTGGTTGTAGAAATGAATAGTGGCATGTTTGCCCACTGATCCAGTAGAGAGAAGAACTTGGGTAGTGTAAGAAGTGAGGGAGAGTTGCTGGGGTGATGTTTTTGAGAAGACAACAGATGACGGAATCTCATGCACAAATGGCCTTGGATAGAGACCTATAAGTCTCAGATCCATGATGGGTTTTCCCAAGGGTCTCCCAACAAAGGTGCATATCCTTTCAGATATTTATTTTTATTTGTGCACAAACCATGATGAATAGAATGTTTTTGCATCATTCTGTTCATATATTTCAGCAACTTGTTTTCTCTATTCAAAAATATGTCATGAAGCTCCTCCCTTGTTAGTGCACAAAGACTAAACTCAATCTTTTTAATGGCTGCTTAGTATTCAGCAGTTTGGATGTACCATTATTTATTTAACCAATCTCCTGTTCTTGGACATTTAGGTTGTCTCTGATGTGTTCTTTATGTGTTTTGCTTTTTTCTATTACAAATAATGCTATAGAGAACCTCCTTGCATAAATGCATATCCTTGAGCATTTCAGAATCACCAACTTTTAGAAGTAAAATTGCTGGGTTAAAAGATAGGTGCATTTTGAATTGCGATAGATGCTGCTCAAGTGTCCTCCACAAAGATTACTTCAAAAAACCTCCCCACTAGCGGTGTGGAAGTGTGACACATTGAATAGCAGGTTTGTTTAAAGTGGAATTCAAGCTTAAAGTGGTGTCAGCAACATAACTGATAAGCCCCTGCCCACTCCTCTCCAGGCTGCAGAAATGTGCTGACCGCAGCTGGTCTGGAAAGCTTGGCGAGGCGAGAATTGGGACAGGGAAAAGCAAGAGGCAAAGGAGCAGAAGCACAGATTTGGGGGTGCTGCTGGGTGCTCGGGGGCCAGCCTGGCCCGGCCAACAGCTCTCTGTGGGGCTCAGGCCAGCGCTCAGCCTCTCACGCCTGTTGACAGCAGCCAACATGACTGTGTGGAGGCAACGAGGTAACAAACATGAAAATGAGCTCACGAGTGTAGGGGCCAACACTGTAGGTTGTCCCCCGACATTAACCTTCCTCTGCTTTCCTACTAATAGAACCCCTACTTCATTGGGGAAAACATCCTCTACTTAAAAGCATTACATTTCCCATCACGCTCAGCGGTAGTCACGTGACACAGCTCCAGCCAATGAGATGCGAAAACATTATATTCCTTGCCTCCTCTTAGCCGGTCATGTGACACCACTCCAGCCAATGAGACTGGAGCAGAGAGTGCAGCGGGGCATTCTGGGAAAGTTCCCCTGGAGGGTCAGAGCCTGCTGGGTCCTGGGGGCGCAGCCGCTGCTGGTCGTGGGTGGGGCGCGAGGCTCAGCGGTGGAGCTGCCTCGCTGTAACCTCACGGAGTCCATGCACGTGGAGGACACGAAAGGGAAACAAGAGGCGGCGGCTGGCCCCGATGGCATCTTGGAGCTGCTGGGCCTTCACCAGATGCCCCTTGAGGTGTTGGCGCCGTCACTCTCGGCAGACTGCCATTCGTGTCCACTAACGCCGTGAGACCTTTCGGACACCTCTCTGGGTTTCTCTGTGTTCATATGTTAAAATGAGGCGGTCAAACCAAGGGCTTTTAAAATACCATTTTTTATTTTGGAAGAGTTTAGATTTATAGAAAATTTACATAAAGCGTACCCAGGCGCTGGCCTGGGCCCCACAGAGAGCTGTTGGCCGAGCCAGGCTGGCCCCCGAGCACCCAGCAGCACCCATGTACCCCTCACCCAGTTCTGTCAGATGTTAACATCTTAAATAACTAGGGTTCCGTTTGTTAAAATTAAGAAACCAACACTGGCAGATTGCTATTAACTAAATTCCTTGCATTATAATAAGTTTTCACTAATTTTTCCCCAGGACCGCTTTTCTGTTGCAAACTCTCGTGTCTCATGTCATCATGTCTCCTTACCTCCCTCTTGTCTGTGACTTTCAGTCTTTCCTTGCTTTCAGTGACCTTGGCAGTCTTGAGGAGTACTGATCATGTATTTTCCAGAATGCTCCTCATTTGGGAGTTGCCTGATGTTTTCTTCATGATTAGCCTTGTGTTATGGATTTGGGGGAAGAATCCCACGGAGGTGAAGTGCCTTTTGCATCACATCGTATGAAGGGGCACATACTGTCTATACGACTTATCATTGGCCATGTTAACCTCCATCACTTGGTTAGGGTTTGAAATGTTTCTCCACAGTAAAGTTATGCCCCATGCCACCACCCTTCCTTTTCCATACTCCGTCCTTTGCAAGCAAATCCGGAAGTGAGGCCCACACTCCAAGGTTAGAGAGTTAACCTCCACCTTCTGGAAGAGGCAGTATAAATTATTTGGAAGTCTCCTGTAAGGAAGATTTGTCTCTTTTATCCCATTTATTTATTTATTCAATTATTTATTTTGTCCGTATGGACTCATGGATATTTATTTTATACTTTAGGTTATAATCCAGTGCTGCATTATTTATTTTGTTGCTGAAATTGTATCATCTTTGGGAGCTGTTTCATGTTCCTCTCTCCCTTTGCCATGCCCCCATCGTTTGGGGTTTTGAGCAGTTCTTTACTTTCTGACAGTGTTATAAGATGCTTCAGGCTCATCAGATATATTCTTTTTCCTAGTCCTAGAATCAGTCATTTCTTCAAGGATCTTTGGTTCCTTTTATTGGAGAATAGTATTAAAAAAAAAAAAATCTGGGTGATAGACCAGAAGATTTTGAAGGTACTTCCAGCTCTAAAACTTTAGGATTCTAGACTTAAAATAAGAATAATTAAAAGTCATTAGATTATTAGGAGTATAAAATGAGATGTGCTATGAATACTATTATAGTTGGGTGTTTTCTCCTCCTCTCTTTGGTTTCTGTTAAAATGTTTATTCTTCTTGCCTCCCCGCCCCCATCCCTACTCAGTAGAAGACATCTGTGGATTTTGGTCACCCGGAACCTTGTACACTTTTACTGCTAAAGCAGTATCTAGAATTTTCTTTGTAAAACTCTCAATGCCCACTCTCAGCCCATATGACTTGGGAGGGGTTAACCCCACCTGTGGCTCCAGTATTGGGCCCTGATTGGTTTAAACCTTTCAGTACATTCCCTGCTTTTGGCCATTGTGATTGGTGCAGGGATGGGCATGTGGCCCTTGGGACCTGGGAGTTTGGCCCAAGACTTCTAATCAGTTATTGGATGTTAAAGAAAAAGTTTTCTGACACTTGTTAAAAATAATAAGGAAGACTCTTTTTCAAGACTGTTGTAGTAAGGGAGAAATACTGAACTCAATTCAAAATACATCAAGGGCAACTGGGGATTTATAGCCAATGAGCAGAGTGAAGGGGTCAGTGGGTGGATTATTACTAAGAGGAACTTGACTAGATGTCAAGGGCAAGGGAACTCTTGCTAAAGGCAGGCCAAGGTGGTGGCCTAGTGGAAGGGGAGGCTCAAAGGAGCCCGACGAAAGTCTATTCAAAGAGGGAGTCTTTGTTAGGGGGCAGGGAGGCTCTCTCTTCTCAGCTGAACTCAAGTTAGGCTGGAAACCATCTGACAACCAGGCAGAGGCCATCCAAGTGTGGATTTGCATGGAGGAGCACTGTCAAAATATGGAGAGGAAAAAGTATCTCCCTATGGCTTCACTTGTGAGCCTAAGTCAGGTAACACCTGAAGGGGACCCCATCCCTGAGCTACTCAGTACCCACGGGCACATTCAGGGTATGTGCAGCAGGAGACCCTCAGCAAATCTGAAGAGCAGGGAGTGTCGGGAAGGCGGGGCACCAGCAGCACCACCTGCTCAGCCCAGATTCCCACAGCCCGAAGCCGCCTCCTGAGTGGAGTCTGAACCAGGTTCACCTTGGATGCTGTCAGGAGATCTCTTTGCCACCTGCTCCCAGGCCCCTATGATGGGTGGAGCTGCTGCCTGCAAGGTCACCTGCAGGCTGAACACCTGGCCTGGCCTCTGCAGCCATCTCTCACCTGTCTCCAGACTCTCTGAATGTCAGGTTCTGTCTCCCATCATATGTGACCTTCCTGCCTTCTTAAGTGGGAGAGAATGTTGTCCAAATGCTCACTGTTCTGCCTCTGGTCCAGCCTAATGCTGACCTACCCTTCTGTCACCAAGAAGTGCCAGGGTATCCTTAGATAATTAGCAAAGGGGCAGGTGAGAGCTGGAAGCCAGGGTGCCACGTCACATCCCCACCCCAGCTCGATGAGTTTTCTGTGCACCCAACTAAAGTGAACAGCACTGACTGATTTGAGTGCCTGCTGTGTGCCAGACACCATGCTGAGAGCTCCCCATAGACCCGCCCTGTGGCCCTCACAACCACCCTGTCAGGGAGGGTTCATGGGCTTGTTGGCCAAAGCACCTCCTTACACACATCCGTTATCCTCTTTCAAGAGCCCTGAGACTGTTACTTCCTGTCTTTGCCTCTTCCAGGTAGAGAAACTGAGGATCTGAGAGGTTAAACCACCACCTCAAGGTCACCCACCTGGCCCTAAAGAGTCCTAAAGAGGCCCCTGTGGGAGGAGCAAAGGGACACATACATCCCTCCTTCCCACTGCCCCTGTCTGCAGAGATCTGGTTTTCAGTAACCCCTAGGAAAAGCCAGTGCTGCCATCCCCCTCATTAGCCCTTCCTGGCCATTGCTCAGATGTACCTGAAATAAGCCCGGAGCTCCCAATGAGCAGATGTCACCCAGAGCCCAAGGCCAGTGCCCAGCAGCAGGCAGAGCCCCTTCGCGGAATCAGTGAAATCAGCCCTGCTCACAGACGGTGACTGACTTACCTGACAATAATTAGTTCATTATGTCTGAAGTGTGTCTTATTCTCTCGAGGCTTCACAGTAATTACAAGGAGGTATGTTATTAAAAATGATTTATGGAGACTCAAGCTTTGGATGATGATCTCAGTGTTGAGAATGGTGGGTCCAAGTGAGGGATTTGCCGAGCTCACAGCTGGGATCTAAACCCCAGACCTGGGACTTGCTCCAGCCCCTGCCCTGACCACTGCGCTCACAGCCTCCTCCCCTCCTAGTGTCCACGGGTGCCGCCTGTAGGGCTCATCTCCATAGCCACCCAGGGAGGGAGGTGCTGAGTGAATCCACCCCCCACCTACAGATGAGGAAACAGCCCAGAGAGAGGAGGCAACTTGCCTAAGGTCACACAGCAGGGAAGTGTTAGAGCAGGGCTGGGAAGCCCTGTAGACCTGACTCCTTCAGGGCTCCCTCCCTCCCCTGCTCCTCCTCCTAGCTTCCCTGGGGAAAGTACAGAGATGAGACTGGGCGTCTCTCCTCCCTGGCAGTAGGGGAGCCTCTTTCTTCACATCTCCTGCCTGCTGGCCAGGCCCCTCCTTCTAGGTCCACACCACACCTCCCCTTCTACCCTGCAGAGCTTCTCAAGGCTGTTACTTCCTTAATGTGCCTGCTCTAATTATAGCCTTCCAGGAGAGACTCCCTCTAGGAGGCAAACTCAGAGGTCCTGCTGCTGCTGATGGAAGGCATCATCCTGCCCCCTCGGGTGCAAATGGAGACCCCGCTGCAGCCCTGGCAGTGACAATCTATAGGCTCCCTCAGGGCTGAGCAGCCGGACACGGTGCATCTCCCTGTCCCGCAGGTGCTGGGCCGGGCAGTAGCTCACAGCGAAGGGGGCAGGCATGGGAGACAGGCCACTTCGCTTTGCTTCCGGCTCTGCCACTTAGTAGACGTGAGGCTTAAATCAAGCTACCCAACCTCTCTGAATCCCAGTCTCCTCGTCTGTAAGTGAATAATACTTACCTTCTTTAGAATTCAGTTTCCCCCTCAAAAACTAGAGAACTAAGTTCAATTCTTTGTAAGCAGGGCAAGGACACCCCTTCTGCTGCTGCGTCACCAGCTCCTGGCAAGTAGGAGGACGAGAATAAGCGGGTGGGACCTATCCACCCACCCCTGGCTGCTGTGCCTGCCCCTCGTCCACCGCCATAGCGAGTGGGCCCTGGATTGTTCCCCATCGGCCCGGCTGTCAAGCAGCCCGTGAGCTGTCGACAGAGGCCCATCCACCTCTGGTGCTCCGGGGTCTTGGGAGCCAGTTCTCAGTGGCTGCAGAGGCTGAGCTCTCGGGTGATGGAGCTTGGACCCTGGCATGGCCTGCTATCCCCTGGATCCAGCCCTGGTAAGGCCCAGCCTGCTCTGTACCCTCATGTCAAGCCCGGACTGTGAGAGTAACTCTCTCTCATTTCCCAAAGCCCCTGCCTTTTCTCTGAACCCAATCCTAGACCTCCAGAGCTGAGCAAGCCCTGTGACTTTAGTTTATGAAACCCCATGAGACTGTAGCCAACCTGGGCCTGTGAGACATCGGCCGTCTGCTTAGTGCCTGCTGGGACCTGGCACTTGGATTCTGGCCACGCTTGTTAAATCTCACTAGCAGGTTTCTCATGTCACTCCAAAGCCTGAAGCTCCTCAGAGCTCCCTAGGAGAGACTTGAACAACCAAGCCAAGCCTCCGGTGCCTCTGCTTGGGCTACTTTGTCAAAGGACAGAAAACTCCCAACTCTACCAGCAATGGCAGCCGAGTCTGGAAAGCTGAGCAGAGAGCAGGGGGTCACTTCGGGGTCCTGAGAGGGTTTGGGCTGAGGAAAGCTGTGGCCATGCCAGATCCGTGTGGCCTGGCAGCAGTGTGAGGACACTCCTGTTTCTGGCAGGGCTGCTTGTGTCAGTCAAGGGAGGTGGAGTTTGCTGGTTCTGAGACCCGGGTGCACCGTGTACAGGGGTGTTCTCTCATCCCTGGTGAGATATCTCCACACAGCCACATTATTTTGGGAACTGGGGACCCTGCACTCCCTTTTGCCCAATATCTCGGAGCTTGTTCCTCAGCAGATGGGGCCAGGAGAGAGTGGGACCCCTCCCCACCTCCCTTCTCCAGGCAAAGCCATCACCCCCCCAGGGGGAAGGAGAGTGACTCAGACACCTGTAGATCTCAGGGGACAGGGGAAGGAAATGGCACATCACACAGCAGAGAAAATGATTCAGGACATAACAGGCCCCTGGTGAACGCAGACGCTGCAGAGAGAAATGAGTTCGGCCACCCGGACTCCCCCTCCCCCACCCCCCATCTCCCTTGCAGCGCATGTTCAAGCGCATCGGTTTCTTTCGCTTGATAAAGTGCAATTCATTTAAGGCTCTCGGATGGTTATGCCACATATCCAAAGCATAGTTTTCACGGGAAGGTCAGTTCCAAGAAAACACTCAGTCTGTGGAAATAAAGTTATTAACAAGTGAAAAGTAGCCAGTGGCTGAAGGAGGGGCCCCTGACGAAGCAATGTGGAGACGGGCTGGCTTTCTGCTGGGGCGGGGGGAGGCTGGGGTGGAGTTTTACACAGGGGTCTTATGAGTCTCGATATTTAATGTTTTCCCAGTGGCTGAAGTTAAGCTTCATTTCTTCGTACAGAGGCTGATCCAGGGAGTCTCGTCAGGGAGCAAATCATCGGTGGACTGGGAACCCCCTTCCAGATCAACTCCACCAAGAAGCAGTCTCTGTTTTGCAAACCTCATGAGTATGTCAGCAAAAAGCCTCTGCCTCCCACTGCCCCACGGCTTGGGCATCGGGCGTCCTCAGACACAGGGATCTGGGGAGCAAGGAAACTGGAAATGCTGAGATTCCGAACCGGCAGAGACTGTTCGGAAGAGAGCCAGAGAGAAGGCTGGGGTGGAGAGGAGCACAGGATGGGAGAAATGCTCCCCTAATTCTAGAACATCGGGAAAGAATGGGTAATTTTCAAGGGTTCTGAGTGCTGGACAGGAGCAAAGTTTCAATGCCTCATATCATAGTTTCAGTTACCTGCAGTCTACCGTGGTTCCAAAATATTAAATAGAAAATTCCAGAAATAAACAATACATAAGTTGTAAATTGCATGCTGTTCTGAGTAGCATGATAAAACCTCACGCTGTCCTGCACCATCCTGCCTGGAACACGAATCCTCTCTTTGTGTAGCATGTCCACACCAACCACACTACCTGCCATCTGGGTCATCAGAGCAGCTGCCCAGGTATCGCGGTGCTTGTATTCAAGCACCCTTATTTTACTTGCTCGTAGCCTGCAAAGCGCTAGAGGAGTGATGTGGGCAATTCAGTTATGCCAAAGAGAAGCTGTAAAGTGCTTCTTGTAAGTGAAAAGGTGAAAGTTCTCAGCTTAATAACGAAAGTAGTAAACAGCATCGTAGCATATATAGGGTACTATCCGTGGTTTCGGGTGTCCTCTGGGGTCTTGGAACGTATCCCCCCGCAGATGAAGGGGGACTGCTGTATCCGAAGACAACACTCTTCACTCTCGTCTGTTTGGCCTTTCCTTCTCCAGTCTCCACAGCACCATCCCTCGCAGCGTTATCCATCACGCACCCTTTAGGAAGCTCACTGCTCTAACCATGCTTGAGTTTTTGTCTATTTTTACATTGTCTGACAGAGCTGGCTGCAGTTCTCCCAGGAAGAACGTATGGGGGAGAACAGTGTTCGGCACATAATTGCAGTGAAATTAAACACAACACTGTGCCATTCAACACCTGAAGTGCTTCAACCTGCAATTAAGTTGCAGGCTCGGTGCTCAGCCAGGATGCCCAGACCCGAGTTACGGAGGAGCAGGTGCTCGCGGTGAGGGGACGCCCACCCAGAGAGGGGTGGCGGGGCTCGCCCTGCAAGGTGGGAACAGCAGCTCCAGGTCAGGAGTCACCGCAGGGCTGTGCCAGGCCCCTCTGGCTTGTGCTGACACATGGTGGCAGGCCTGCCTCTCCGCAGGCAAGGCTGGGAAGGGTTCACGGTCTTCACGCCTCCCACCCACGAGACGCATCCTGCCTGAGCCACGTCCAGGAGGGAGACGGGCTAGCAGCAGACGTTTTCCAGATGTCTGTAGTTTTCAGGGGAAGCAAACTGCCCAGCAGGGCCTGCTGATGTGAGGGGCACTGTGGCCTGAGAAGAAATCATGGCCTTGGGGGTCAGGCAGACCAGGGTGTGAATCCCAGGGTTTATGAGCTGGGTGGCCCTGGCCGATCACTCAGTAGCTCTGAGCCTCAGTTTCCTCACCTGACACCTGGGGCCAATAATAAGCACCTCTCAGGGATTGCTGTGTTTTTAGAACCAAATGGGCTGTTCGGTATGATGGTGTGTACGTCTGACTGTCACACATATGTCCCTAGCACGTCAGTGGTGAGGGAGACGGAGAGGGTAGGCTGGGACTTGGATGGCTGTAAATATGAATTTCTATCTTTTCCCTCTTACCCAACCTTGGACCAGGTCTCTAGCTGCCCTCTCCCTGCGCACAGCCATCTCTCCACGTCTGTCCCGGGGACGGCTGGCCCAGGGCGCACCCAGGAGGCGCCTCTCCCTGCTGGCACCCAAGCTTTCTCTGTGCCAATCCCGTGGCTCTGCCTTTGTCCCCAGACACCTCCCACTCTTCTCCATTCCTGCCTTTTGGACCAGACTCTTCAACACCCTGGGATCTTCTACCCAACTTGACTTTGAACTTGGTGCTGTGGGAGAGCCTGTCGTAGTCATTTCTGTTTTGAAACCAGGCGGTGGCAGGCTCTCGGCATGCGCGTGGACTGTGGGGTTCAGGGCTGGATGTCCGGAAGGGCAGCCCTGCTCATCTGCGTCCCCCCTGCCTGGCCCTTCACTGAGCACCACGTCCAGGACAGGCCGGGAACCCAGCGCAGCGTGGGGGGACATGTGCTTCCTGAGCCCCGGCTGTGTGCCAAGAACATTATTAGCTCATGTGATCTTCACAGCAAGCCTGTGGGGTGGCAAAATCGTTTGCATTTTGTTGGTGGAGAAGAGGAGACTGGGAGCAGTAGTGGCCCAGGGGTCACAGTAGTGGCCCAGGGGTCACGGTGGCACTTTCGTGAGCCGTATTCTAGCCAGGGTCTGCCGGGCTCCTCGGTCCTGTGATGGGCTTTACGCCTGCAGCTCCCGTGTGGCCGTGGAGCTCTGCCCGACGCACCATGGTGAAGACGCTCCAGAGCCCCGGAGGAGCAGGCTGAGAAGGGCTTGGGAGGTGGAGCGCCAGGACACAGGTGTTGTGGACCAGAGGGAGGAAGCCTCCACCCACTGGCCAGCCTGGGGCTGCCTCAGCTCACCCAGCCTGTGGGCGGCCTGTGAGCAAGTCACTGAACTCCTCTGAGCCTCAGTTTCTCCATCTGTAACCTGGGCCCAAAATGCCTGTCAGCCCAGGGGTTCCGTGAGGGTCGTGAGTGTGATGCTTGTGACAACAGTGCCCAGCACGGAGCTCGGCTCGGTGCAGAAGGGCTGGAACCGAACCTCGTGCCCTGTGATGTGGGAAGGCCTGGGGGCTGGGACCCCCGTTCTGATGCCCGACTCAGACCCTCCTGTCCTCCTCCTGCTTCTTTTTTCTTTAATGTATAAAGAAAACAAATTTATTTCTTACAGTTATGGGGGATAAGCTATGGTCTCTCCCAGGTAGAGGGACCACGTCTGGTGAGAGCCTTGCCTGTGCGGACTCTCCCCAAGGTGACACCGGGCACCACATGGCCAGGGGCCTGCATGCTCCTCTCCTGCATCCCAGGCTGAGCCCAGCTTCTCTGCCCTTGGACCCAGCAGGCAGGCATGTCACACATGGCTCCACGTTGGCCACGCACCTTTCGGGGACGTTCCAAGATGCCACAGTTAATCAGGGTGCCCCTCAGAGGGTTGGCCGTGGCCGTGGCTCCAGCAACAGCTCCGTCTCCGTCTCCTTCCTTCTCCCCCCACTCCAGATGCCCCATCCCTTGCACAGCAGTTGAGCGTGTGCAGAGAGCTGCTGGCGGTGGGCGGGGCCCTCCGAGGACTGTTGCGCATTCCCTATAATGACGTTCATTAGTCCGTCTGACATCAATACCGTCCTCAGGTTAATATGTTTCACTTAATGAGGCATTTATTTGCAGTTAGAAAACTCCTGAAGAAGCATGTTTGCTGCTGATGAGCTGAGCTGATGAACAGATTAATACCAGACTTGAAAAGCTGACCAAGAAACTGAATCTACCCGGCTTCTTGTTCTTCTTTGGGTGTGGACTGTGCTTAAATTAATCTGCATACAACTGCTCATTGCTTAGGGGAAGAAACAAGACCCTCACTTGTCTCTGTGACGTGTTCCCCGTGTGCCTGTTTCCCTCCCCCACCCCAGCCCTGGCTCCAAGGATGTGGAGAGGCCAAGGACCTGCGCATGACGCATGACGGGGGAGAAAAGTGCCTGAACCTGAGCAGCAGGAGAGGCGAGAGCACGCGGGGAAGCTGGAGCAGGGTGGCAGGGACAGCAGCCATAGCAGCAGGGCAGGGAGTCCTGCTGGCCGAATCTGCTCTTTTGGTTTCACAGTTGCAGCCCCTGTGTGCAGCACCTAGTGGGCACTCCTAGGTATTTGTTGAATGAGTGAAATAGATGCTCAACACATGCTGGCTTACTCGAGGGATCAGATCGAGGGAAAAAGACGCCTGATACCCGAGACAACACATCCACTGGGAGAGCCAGTGTTCAGTGACTCCTGGCCCAGGACCAAGGATGACCCAAAAAACCAAATTCTCTCTGGTGACTTGACCAGTGGATCGTCCCACATCACTCTCCCCATGGGCACTTAGAGCCACTGCCAGCCAGATGCTATGCCAGCCAGCGTGTACCCTCCTTCCTCCTGGGAATGGGCTGCCAGGCCACGCCAATTCAGTGCCTGTTCCCCAGCACCTGCCCAAAAAATTAGCAAGTAGGGAGGAACTCAGCACTCTCTCTGCACCCATTCTGCCTGCTCAATGACTAAAATCCACTGAGAGAGCAAGGCCAGCCCAGTTCCTTGCACCCACACACAGGGGTGGGGTGGGATTTACAGGCAGACAGAGCTGTGGAACAAGAGAGACTGAGAATCCAAGGCTACTTTGCCTAGAATCCAGGCAGGACATGATGGTGGTTGCATCAAGAAACCTCCCCTCTGTGGGGTGGAAATGCAGATTGTAGTGATTTTTTTTGTCAAAAATACCCAGCACAGCACCTAGCACACAGTAGGCCCTCAGGAGACAGCAGCTTATTAATAGTACGTGGATGGTGCTGACTCTCCTGAAACGGAATCTCCCAGCTGCCTGGCCTCGTGTCTCTTGGCCCAGTCCTGTGTCCAGTTTCTCCAGGGAGATGAAAAGGACAAACTCTCAGGCTGCAAAGGAAAATTCCTGACGAGTCCTTTGAGCAAGGGGTAGGTCCCTCGTGCAGCAAGTAAGGGGACAGAGAAAGACAGAGGACAGGATCAGGTAGTGATAAGGCACTCACCTTTCACGGGCTCGACATGTGCTTGCATGACCCTTCCCCAGAATATATGGAAGGGAAGGTAACCTTTAAAGACAACATCCTCTTTCTCAATTTAAAAGAAGTGACTCTAGGAGTCAAAGTACCTACGTAGATCAACCCCTTTCCTCCTCTAATACACTCTCTCCATGGGGTTTTAACTGGGCGTAATTACATCAATAGTAGGCTGTGTTCATATGGGTGAGAGATCACATGCGTTTCTTTTGGAGTGAAACTGACAGCCACTTTGGATCAGTAAACGTGGCTTTTAAGTGTGTGTATTTTAGGGGCGGGGTGGAGGAGGGTTCTGAAAAGAAAAGACAGCCCCAGGGCAAATTAGCTCCAGCTTTTCAAAGGCAGCAGCTCAGTGCTTGTTGGCTTTGTTCTGCTGACTGTATCTGACAGACAATTCACAGGCAAGGTCAGACAGCACCTCGAGAGTAAAGGGGGGAAAAGGGGGAGCCAGATCTGAGCAGGGGCCTGGGCTGGTCTGGACTCCTGAATGGGGGTTGGGCTCTCCCACAGCCAGCTGGGTGATCTTGAACCTGTCGCCTCCATCCCTCTGGGACTCAGTTTCCCCAGTGTGTAAAATGAAGCAATTGAGCCAGTAGCACTTAAGGATTCTCCAGAGTAGAACATTATGATAAGACAAAGCCCAGAGGGAGGAGGATGAATGAGCAAGGAGTGGAGAGGAGGGAAGGGTGATCTTGCGGACACTGGCCCCTGCATTTCTTTGCCTGGAGGCTTTCTCTGGTCATCGAATCCCACCCTGACTCCCTGTGTGGCAGTATTTAGCTGCCTGGGAATTAACATCCTTCCCCTGAGAAAAACACTCAACCAAGGACTAAGGATAATTGCTATGTAAATAGCCCAGCTCTCTCCCAGTTCTGGTGGCCCAATGGCTCCCGGGTTCTCCCATCTGATTATCTCTAGTCACCCACAGTGGTAACTGAATTCATAACACAACCCTATTGCATGGCTTCTCCTCCCTGTGTCACCTCCCCACTCCCCTCAGGGTTTCCTTCGCCTCCCAGCTGAATTGCAGGGATCAAATCCTTGCCTCAAGTGTCAAGTTCTATGCCAAAGTGAAGACACATTCTGAAGATTACATTCTGGAGTGTAGGAACATTCTCTTGCCTGACCTGGGTCCTCCTCCCCTGGGTGTGCTCAGTAACTGGAAATTCTATGAACCGTATACTTATTATGTGCGTACAGATGGTCCCTGACTTACGATGATTCGACTTAAGATTTTTTGACTTCATGGTGCTCCAAAAGCGATACACCTTCAGTAGAAAGCAGTATGATACTCTCTTGCTATGCTGGTGGCAGCAGCGAGCCATGGCTCCTGGTCAGCCACCCTGTCGTCAGAGTAAACAACGGGTACTCTACAAGATGACTTGGCCACCTGCAGGCTGCTATAAGTATATTGAGCACATTTAAGGTGACTGGGCTGAGCTGATGTTCGGTAGGTTAGGGGTATTAAATGCATTTTCAACTTACAGTATTTTCAATTTATGATAGGTTCATAGGGACACAACCCCGTCATAAGTCGAGGAACATCTCTCCTTTGTGTACGTTTTACACCATAACAAAACATGTTGACAAGGAGAAGGCAGGCCCCAGAAGGAAGGCACTTATTACTGAGCTGCCCAGAACATGCAGGGGTAGCAGGTGACAGCGGCAGGAGTCACACTGGACAGACACCTGGCACACAGAGCACGTTAACAAAGAAGTTAGTTTTGTCAACTGATGTGTGAATTAGAAAATGCATGAACTGTGGAGTAAACAAATGATCCAAGGAATAATGAATAAGTGCACGAATGAGGTGTCGAGTGAATGGCAGGTTCTGCAGTGAGCGAATGAATGAACCAACGAAATAAAGGATGACAGAAGGAATCTCTGGTGACCGAGGAACTGAGCACACATGGACAATGGAAGGAAGGATGAAAGAACGAAAGGACAAACAGTGGAAGTGGAAACACATGAACCAAGGACTGAAGCAAGAAATAAATGAACACAGGAATGAGTATGTGAAGAAACGAATGAAAGAAATAATAAATGAATGGAAAAACCTGATTGAAGAGGCTAAAAATGAATGAATGAATGGATATAAAATATAAGAAACCACTAAATAAATGATTGCATAGATAAATGTATAAATGAATATGTTCCAGCTAGACATGAAAGGAGAGTAATTAATAGAGCAGAAGACTCCAGCTCCGAGGACAGTGTCTCCACTCGGACACCTGGGCCCGAGGTCTTGGCAAATCAGCACATTCCTGTAAGAGAAAGTTCCTAAAGTGACATCAGTTAGAACATTATTAAGCAGATATCGATGATGGCGTGGAGGGAGGGGCCATTCCCCAGGATAAGCTCTAGCTACACGGAAGAGCTAAATAGAATTGACTATGTTGTCTGCACAAGTAGGTCACAGATAATCACCTATTATGTAGCAAACATAATTTACATAATGATTTTAATAATCAATATTTAAATAATATGTTTTCACTGTCTCCTTATAAAGTAACCCCCTGGAGGTGCAGTTAATACCAGCGTGCGGAGGTTTGCTGAGTGGCCTGGTAATGAGGAAGGGTTGAAGCTGTCACTGTCACTGCTCTGTGAAGTGAAGCCAAGGCCCGCTGGTGCTGTGGACAGAGCTTGGGTCTAGGGACTGGAAAAACCTGGGCCCGGGACACCAGACAAGTCCGTTCTGCATCTGTATCTCATTTACCCCACTGCAAAACAAGGTAGTTCCCTTAATTCCCAAACTCAATGGGGAATTGGGGAGCTCTCGCCGTAGGCCCGGAGCAGAGTCAGAATTTGTCGCTCACACGCACACGCATGTGCATACACACACACACACGCATACACACACGCATACACACATGGAGGAACTGGGCCGAGTCTCACTCCTCGGTGCACTCCGGCCCCAGCGTGGGCCTGGCCCGCGGCAGGTCTCAGCGAGCGCCGGCCGAGGATGAACGGTCCTGCCGTGTGGTGCGTGTTGTAGCGGCTGCCCCCAGTCCCTTCCAGAGCCACCGCGGTTTCCTCAGCAGGCGCCTCTCACCACGTCCTGGAGTCGCTTGTCACCGAGCCCTGCCTTCCGATGCCCCTGAAGGCTGTCACTTGTCCCCTTCACTCCATCAGCGTCCACCCGTCTCAGCCCCCTCCTGCTTGCTGTGTGCCACCTCCAGTGCCGGGGGCGGGGGTGCTGACGGGTTTGGAAACGCGCAGGTACGAGTGTGTGTAAAGTAAGAGCCCATAGGCGCTGAGCGAGGGGCCGGGCTCTGCGCAGAGTGAAGGTCCACGCGGAGATCACACGTCCCAGGCCCCACACGGACCCCACACGGCGGCACCGGCAGGAGTCGGCGTGTGGGCCTGACCTGCAGGGACGACAGGAGACCTGCCTGAGTCCCCCAG